>VMBQ01003113.1:2534-13003 GCA_007657795.1 Dreissena rostriformis
ATTGTGGTATAGCTTGCACTGGCCACGCCTACTTGTAGGACACGCCTACGGCATGAATGCCTCTCTGATAGCATGTTCAGAGACAGACTGTTTTGTATGCTTGACGAGTACGGATGTAAATAAAACCAGTATAACCTTCAATGGTGTTTGTTCCTTAAATGGAGTTCCTTTAATGGTGCTAACTAGTGTATTCTGTAGATGAAACACTACAATTGGCGACGAGGATATAACACGTTCAATTAAATTGTCTTAAATGATGGAAAAAGAAAACGACTATCTGCCCCGATTCGATGTGCATGGTGAGCCGTCGGGATTAGCGGCAAAGTGGAAACGTTGGTTTCGAGCGTTCGAGCTGTATGTTGTCGGGAAAGGAATTAAAGACAATGACCGTAAACATGCATTGTTGCTTCACAAGGCTGGCATGGAAGTGCAGGATGTATTCTATACTTTGCCGGAAGGAGAGGGAGCAAATGTATATGCTAGAACTGTCGATGCGTTAAGTAAGCATTTCGCGCCACAAGCGAATGTTCCTTACGAAAGACATATGTTCCGGAAGTTAGATCAGTCGCCGACAGAATCCGTCGATCAATATATTACACGGTTGAGACAGAAAGCAGAGACGTGTGAATTTGAAAACACAGATGAGCAAATTAGAGACCAGGTGATCGAAAAGTGCATTTCAAGTGAATTAAGAAGGAAACTTCTCCAAAAAGGACGGGATTTAACACTGACAGAATTGCGTTCCATTGCGAGAACATTAGAAAATGCCGAACATCAGGCAAAATGCATTGAGCAAAGCCCACAGTCGGTAAACACAACAACAAACCGAACAACAAAAGGTACGTTTGCACGGAAAAATCGTATTCAACATGACGTTCAATGTTTTAAATGTGGGAAACGGGGTCATATTGCTAAAGACAGCACGTGTCCAGCGCGTGGAAAGCAATGCAATAAGTGTGGCAAGATAGGACATTTTGCGATTAAATGCCGATCGGTTGAAAAGTCGAAAAAGAAACCGCCTACTGTGCGTCAAGTTGTGGACACAACTGATGACGGACAGTTCACGTTTACTGTACAAAATAAGTACCCGACAGCAACATCGATAATGGTCGAAATTGGTGGTGTACAAATAAAGGCGATCATTGATTCCGGTTCCAGCTGCAACATTGTGGATAGAAAAACATGGGATTAAAAGATAATGTAATAAATGACCACACCCTCACATTTTAGCTAAAATTGCCATAACTTCTTTATTTATGATCAGATTTGATTCATACTTTGACAAATAGATGAGCGGTCTGCACCCGCTAGGCGGTGCTCTTGTTTTCCTTAGCGCCAATGTTGCAAAGTAAATAAAAAGCAATTTCTTTTGTGATTAAATGGTACCTTTTGCAAGGGTTTGTGGTTTAGACAGGTAAACGTTGTGATCAGTTTTTTTGCAGTTTCAGTGTTCCTTAGCCCTTGCACGGGTGATCAAATTTTGCACCTTTGGAAAATGGACGGTGCATTGCAACTGTCAGCAACCCTTTGGGTTATAAAGCTGAGAGTTGAATTATTGCAACTATTTTTTTTATATTGACATTTAATCCCTACCACTTCAGGCCTTTTTCTGTCTATTTGGGGAAAAAGTACCAAAAAAATGGAGATTTTTCGAGTCGCGAAATCTTCCAAATTGGGAAGAATTTTCATCAACAAAAGCATTATTTGGGCAGGGGGTTTTCCAGCCATTTTGGATAAAAATCATATAAATTATGGTAATATATTTTGTAGGTTGTTTAAAAAATAAAATTGAGATAAAGAGTCTAATAATCATAAGTCCTAAGACACTTCTTTCTAAAAAAAATTTTTTTTTGAGAATTGGGGATGAAATATGCATATTTAATAATTTGGCATGGGGAATGGGTCCGACTATCGGACCTGTGAGAAAGGCAGAAAAAGGCCTGCACTTTTTACTTCCATGAAGTAAAGGACACCTGTAAAGTCCATGAAATGGCTTTTTTGTAACATGCTTACATTTTTTCTTTCAGATGGCAACACGACTGCTGAGATTGCTAGAGCATCCACTTTTTTTTGAAGATGTTCAATTTGCGCACAATATTGTTTACCAGTCAGTGAAAGCGCTCAATGAGCGTACTTACACTTTCATAGATGAAGCATTGGCTGATGCAAGAAATGTCCTGTGCTCGTATGTAGAATTTTCCTATTTTTTCTAATGTGAAAACTTGCTTTAATTTTATAAATTAGAAGAACTGCTATTATTAGAGTTTATGTTTTAATTATTTTTATAATATTTGAATGTAACAAAGTGCTAAAATAATAAATTTTACCAAAATTTAAATGTGTTTCTCACTGTAAAATCCTACACAAAAAATATTACAGACCAGATCAATACATTTTGCCAAAGACACCATCAGCTAAAAGAAAAGCCAGAAGGATCAGGAAGTCTTCACCAGAGAGTGCAAAGCCTTCTGATGATGTTGAAGGACAGGACACTTCTAGGTAACAGTCTTCGAAATTAGCTTTGAAAAGTTACATGCCAGTCGGGCCAGTTACTTAAGAATTTTTACATGCCCAACATATTTTTTACATGCCCGAACTTTTTAAACCAAAAATATAACAAATCACAGCATTTTAGCACTTAAATGCTACACATAGTAAAGCAGAACATTTGTTTCAAAAGTAGTGAATACAATGACATCTTATCAGTCACTAGAATAAAGGCGGTTGATCGGTACACCAGTTCTCTTGAAAAGATCATTCTCTGGTGTCCTTGTACCGTTTCTTGGCTTCCTTTTTCTCTAAGTCATTGTCAGTTTTCTATTTTGGAAGTGCTTTACCGGGCTTAGCCCCATACCTTAGATACTGAATAGCCTCTTTGTCAACAATGAAATTTGTTGACATTGATAAAACAGAAGCGTATTACTTGATTAAAATAATCGATTCAAAGAGCATCTACTCGATTAATTTCTAGAAAAACCGTTGATAAGAACCGAATGTGCCCGAAATGCATCGGTCAAAAACAATAACGATGACGTGCGCAAGCAGGTACGTGTTGTTAAACAAATCGAATTTCATTGTTTTACAGTTTCCGGCAAGATATTTGTTCGCAAAATTGAAAATTAGATTTGCAAATACCAAGAGCAACTTAGTTTTTTTTTTTATAAACTGTCAATTGGCTTCAATAATTAACATGCCTGGCGGGCCACAAACGTGAATTTTTTTATGTGCCCGCCCATAATTTAACTCGCCACGGGCGATCGGGCGTGTGCTAATTTCGAAGACTGAGGTAAGGATTGTTCACATATTTATTGATCGGTCTTAAATTGTTGACAGTTATCACAGCTCCAGATAAGATGCGTATCTGTGTATTTATGCATTGAAAAATAAAATAACAACGTTTTAAAAATCGGCCCAGTGCGTAACGTTACGCAATACAAAGTTATACGTTTTTTTTAATCGATTAAAGTGCGAAACCAGTTTTTCCCATTATCCAGATGAGTTTTTATTAGTGTAAGTTAACCTTTGAATCAAAAGAAAGTCAATCAAAATAAGCTTGTAACAAAAATTGCGGCCCATCATGTTTGTGGATCAAAAAAGGGACGTTTTTAGCGCCCAACGGCTCCTTTGGGAATATTTCTTAGAAAGTCTGTTCATATCATCATTTAAAATGTATTCTGTTTGCATTTATTAATAACAAATAATAATATTTATAGATTAAACACACCATGTACAATGTCAGTTTTTTATTTAAATGGAAAATACCCCCTCAATATTCCTAAACACCCTTTATTGCTGAAACAAAGGAGTAAAATACGCTAACAATAATATCAGGGGGTAAATTACCCTTTAGACTAAATCCTTATCTGGAGCTCTGGTTATCAGGTTCCAGCTATGTGTTTGCCTCTTCCTCAAACTGTTTTCGCTGGAGGACCTGGACGCATGAATATAAATCAAGTAAGTACTGCAAAACAAACTACAACAATTTTTTTTTTTTTTGTTTACAGGAAGCAGGCTTTTTCTCTTGCAGGGTTTTTTATTGACCTCTAGGTTAAACATCAACAAAATATATTTGTTGATATTAATTTAACCGTTTTCAAATTTCAGAACTCGTGGCAACTCCAGGAAGAGGCTTGCCACTGAAACATTCTCCGATGATGATGACTTCCAAGGTGCACCTGCAAGCAAAATCAGGTAGAAACATTATGTTGTGAAGTTAAACTTACACACTTTAGAGTGTGTACATTGATATTTCATTTTATTCATGCCATTTAACTATCTTCAAGGACGTTTCCAGCCCTTTTGTCAGTGAATATCATAATTTTATTTCCCTTCCATTCTTAAATTTTCTTTTCAAACACATGCTACATGTTTCGTTTTTTTTTTGTTAACTACATTATCGTCTTAATTAATAAGTACATAGTTTTTCATGAATTTCAATATTGTCAATTATGTGCTGTTTTTATGCCCCCGGTAGGTTGGCATATAGCAGTTGAACTGTCAGTCCGTCCGTCCGAAAACTAACGTTGGCCATTACTTTTGCAATATTGAAGATAGCAACTTGATATTTGGCATGCATGTGTTTCTCATGGAGCTGCACATTTTGAGTGGTGAAAGGTCAAGGTCATCCTTCAAGGTCAAAGGTAAAAAAAATACAATCCAAGGGAAGTATTAAGCTTTAAAAGGGAGATAATTTCTTAACCTGCCAAATGATATATTTAAATTTTATTTCAAAGCGGCACAATAGGGGGCATTGTGTTTCTGACAAACACATCTCTTGTTGTTTTTTTTATTGATTTTGATACCATTTTTTTCAGCATTAAAGAATCTACACCTCCAACTGCTCGCCGTCCCACTCGAGCCACCACAAGGGCTGCGACCACATCTCGTGCGAGGGCCACAACGCAGTCCTCAAAACCACAGAAAAAGGCTAAGAGTCAGGAGCCAGTGTTTAAGATAGGATCAGATGACGATCAAGACATTAAAATGGACGATAACGTGGACAGTAACCCAACCAACAAACCTGAGGAAGCTCCTAAGACCTCGAA
Source organism: Dreissena rostriformis (assembly GCA_007657795.1). NCBI lineage: Eukaryota > Metazoa > Mollusca > Bivalvia > Myida > Dreissenidae > Dreissena > Dreissena rostriformis. Next base: position 7,580 of record VMBQ01003113.1, read on the forward strand.
AAAATCAGTAGATCTTAATAAGACTCCTTCAAACACTCCAGTGGTATCAAAGCCCACCACAAACAATTCAGAGGAACAAGAGGAGGAAGTTGTGGAAATTGTTGAAGAAATTATTGAAACTTGGACCCAACCAGCTGCTTGTTCTATTATAGCACCGACACTTAGTAGAAAAGTTTCAAATGAGGTTAAAAAGACTCCTGCTACTGTAAATAATTCTAAATCTACTGTGATTGAAAACTTCAGCAAAATGAATGTGAAAGAAAAAGTGCATGCTTATGAAGAAATTATCTTAATTAGTCCTGGTCCAGTGCAAAGTAAGAGGAAATCGTCCAAGGCTGAGTCATCACCAACTCTATTTACTACACCGGAAAACAAAGTTAATACATCAAAAACTGTGCACACTCCAAATACAGTGATTCCAAATAAGCAGACAGTGACTGTTATTATATCTAGGGAAGATTCTGAAAGTGAGAGTGTAGAAACTTTGGAGGCAGAACCAGAGCCTAACAGATCAGCGAAGAAAGATACTCCTCGGTTAAGCACGCGCCGAACATCGAGACAAAGTCTCAGAAAATCATTGCATCTGTTGCCATCAAAACAGAAGTTAGCTGAGGTAAACCTCTTCTTTGGTGAACCACTTATGTTGTTGGGTTGGTGTTGTGTGCTTCAATTTGTAAATCAATTCTCCATAGACTTATTACTTGTATAATTATACAGAATATATATTTGTAAGGTTGATAACTAATGCTTAAAAAATGGTCCAATTAAAAAGTGTTGTCTCTACACTTACAGGCATTCTTCTGATATTTAATAGGTAAATTAAGCCGACGGGACCAGTGTCTACAAACAACAAATTTGGTTGAAGAAATTTCTTTTGGATGAAATTTTTTCTATAAAATTGCAGGGCTTTTCATCAGGAAATTGGGAAGAGGCCCTAGCCTTTCAAATTGGGAATGTCATGCACGATAACTGCTCATTTTGGGAAGACCGTGTTTTAAAAAGTTTTTGAAACATGGTCTTTTTAATTGTGCAGAAGTATTAAAAGAAACATTGTGGTGCATTCTTTATCATATTAGAGCTCATTTCTTTCAATTTGGGAGATGCCCAATATGTTAGTTGTTTTTTTTTTACAATTTGGGAATTTTTTTCAGCCCGAGTTGGAAAAAAAAAGGTTTTTCAGAATTGGGAAGCAGCCGAATATCGGCCTCTGTTATATAAGGATGAAAAGCCCTGAATTGCCAATCAAATTTCCAAAATATTAAGAATTTAGACAAGAAAGAATTTATTGCTCAATATATTATCATTGCTTTGTAGGCTGAAACAAAACCGTTAAGAACAAGGACTCGGTTGCGATTGAAGAAGAAACAAGCTGATGAGGTATTTCCCCATAACAGTTATTTTCGAAATTGTGTTTTTATTATTATTATTATTATTAAATGATCAATTGTTTAAAACAAAATATCAGAAAAAGTTAAGTCTTGTAACTGGGCTATTCACTTCCAAATAGTTGCTCAGCAATTGCACTTCGGGGAACATTTTGAATCTCCTGATATCTAAGTGGTTGATATAAGAAGTTTTCTTTTTGTAGTTTTTAATATCCATGGCTTTGATGTCTAAGCTATACTATAGAACATAACTTTAATACAAACATTTTTAAATGAACATAAGATCTATCTACATGAAGTGATCAGTGATGTCTTTATCAGGGTTTTCATCTTGCATATGATAACTGAGGCAGATTTTAGGCCTCTTCGCTGCATTTTTTTTCTTTAAATAATGCATTTTTCCCTTAATCAAAACTTACTTTGTCTTTTGTTTCCCAAATCAGCTATTAAAGCTATATTTCTTTACAAAGTCATTAGACTAGGGCCTATTCCCAATAAGAAGAGAAAAAGCCCTGTATATTTAAGTTCTGAATTCCAAACCCTTCAGCAGGAACTACCGGCAGAAACTGCTGAGAGTGCGACTGAGTCCACTAGCAGTGATGTGCAGGGCGGCGGTAGAGACTCGGTTGGTTCCCAGGAGAGCTGTACAGAGTCGGGTAGAGACGTGTGTGAGGTGGATACCGAGGCAGGGGACCGAGAGGACGGGGCAGAGAGGATGGAGGTGGAGACAGAGGTCCAGCAGAGGCAGGAAAACAACAGGTAAATGAATTATCTAAACAAAAATTATCGAATGAGCTCAGATTTTCTGTTATATATATATCAAGGGTTTTTTCCCACTTTTTGGGAAGATAGTCCATGGCTTTTGCATTGGGAATTTTATCGGCATTTTCAAGATAAAAGGGATTAAAAATTAGATTTTAATGAGTCTTTATTGCCTTTTCTCTTAAGGGCTCCTGCTGACTCAAAATTTTCTTTAGCCATTTTTAAGCATGGAACACAGAAATTCTTCTAATTTGAGCTGTTTGATGGTGATTTATGGGAAAATGTTCTTGCCAAAGCTCAATCTTAAAGTGTTATGAAAACTACTGATATTAGATAATTTAACTGTATATTTCTAGGCGAACAAGAAGTGTTGAAAAGCCAGTTGTGGAGATTGCTGTCCCAGTTTTCAGACAGTCCACTCGCACAAAGACTAGGGCAGCACAGAAGTCAGTCACTGAAGTAGTTGAACAGGAAGTGCAACAAGAGTCGGGTATGTCTGAATATTTCTTTAAGGTTCATTTGAGAAAAGCTGTGCACAATTACTCAACTGTTAGGCCATCCTGTTTTAAAAGGTTTGTCTTCCTTGATTGCACATCTTTTCAAAAACAGAATTATCCTCTCCTCAGTCACACTGGGCAAAATGGTTATTTCTTTAGCCAAATTTCCTTATTTATAGCCATTGGCTAATTTGGCGAATGGCAGAGTAAGCCCTGGCCCCTGATAATGCAAGTCCTCTGAAGCAATTTTGGTGCTTGTATTTTACACTTGAATTAAAAAATTGATGGGTCAGTTCATCTAGACTGAAGCAATTATCTGGTGCTCTGGAGTGAATGCACAATTACAATCATGACTGAAACCAGAGTTATTGTTTAAACACCAAATAATGTGTCATTAATGTTTAAGACGAGTAGCTGAATAAAATCCAGCAATTCAGCCCGAAAAATGTGTTATTTTACATTGAACAGCAATAAATGAAACTGATGGTGATAAACGAGAGAAACCAAGGGCTACCCGTTCCAAGATGAGACAGCCAAAGGTTCAGGAGACGGCAGATGCTGGCAATGACTCTGTCTTCAATGCCCCTGGTACACCAGTAAGAAGGTAGGCAGTGGTGGTCATTGTTTGTCAATGAAAATCCATCATAATCACAACTTTTTTGTACAAGGTCAGCAATCAAACGATTTATATGTGATTTATATGTAATCATTAAACGAAACTTGAGTTATCATAATTGGACCTTATGGAATTCAATTGTATGTTTTATTTGTATGTAGTTTACAAATACTTAAGCAGCACTTAAATTCTGCTTTCTTAAGAAGTAAAATATTCATGTAAATGTTGTTAGTTTTAAGTTTGCATTGATGAATTGATAATCCTGAATATGATGAGTTTAAATGTAGATCACAGGTGAGTCTTTTAGCTTTTGCTTAAGGTCATGTCTGTGAACTTTCCAGTACCCGAACCAAGACCCGCAAACGTCAACACGAAGACGAGTCTGAAGGTGAGACGGCCCAACCCAAGCGTTCCTGCACCAGCATGTCAAGCGTAACCAGTGATGACGGCAACCGCACACCCACTAATGGAAAGTATGTATTGTTAAGCATAGTGCTTGTGTGACTGAGCTGAATGTAGACCCGCACACCCACTAATGGAAAGTATGTATCGTAAAGCATAGTGCTTGTGTGACTGAGCTGAATGTAGACATGGACCTTTGTACTGTTGACTATTTGTAGACCTGAGATTTACAGACATATTCGGGCCTTTGTCAGCAGTATCCACAGATTAACAACAGGGCTTTTTTTCCTGACTTTGTGAAGCGGCCCTGGCCCCTCATTTTGTGAAAAATTGAGTCGCGAACTTGTCAAAATTGTGAAAAATTGAGTCGCGAACTGTTCAAAATTGAGTCGCGAACTTCTTAAAATTGTGAAATTCAAAGCTCAATGCATTTGTATAGTTAAAGCATGTTAAACACTTGAATATTATTAACATTTACTTAAATAATGCAATAAAGGCATATTTTCCTTCTATGAATACTGTATTTGATACAATAACAACACATATACATATATCTGATTTTCAAAACATTCATGTACCAAATTCAACTAAAATACTCGGTTCCCACACGTCTTTACCACAGGAATAACATTTATGAACATAGAACATTTCAAGGGCACAACTCAGACATGTTCTGGACTTTACAGCTTTAGAACTCTGTTCTTTTTACTCTTGAAAATGTCAATAATTCTCTCAATATCTGAAGAGGAAAATTCCTTCTTCATGATAATTTTCATGTTTTGCTCAAGGTGATCATTTGTAATGGAGCTCCTCAAATAGGAGCAGACATCATTCATGGCACTGAAAGATCGCTCAACTATTGCTGTGCTCTGTGGTACAAGAAGACCAATTTCATACAGGGGAAGCACGCTGGGGAATATTGAAGCAAGGTCACTGCCCTCTGCTGACTTCAAGTACTTGTACACCATATGGATGTCGGTGTGACCCTTTTGCCTGAAACAATATAAGTATTGACTTCTAAATGTTTAGACCGCATGAGTGAACATGCTTAGCCGGTATTTTTAAGTTAAATGTCTGATTAATACAGGACATGAATAAGATCAGATAAAACATTAAAATTATTTTTTGACAAATGGTAAGACAAGCAAATAAAGTCAGTAATTTACTTATTACAAAAGCTTCAAAATGAGATGAGAAATTATAAAGGCTTAATAAAGCAAGCATGGAAAACAGAATAAGCAACTTAGCAACTATCTGAAAGCAGAAACAACCACTGAGCTAGATAAACTGCAACACCAAAGGCAAACAAACAGCAGACAAAAATATAACTGTTAACTTCAACAAAAAAGTCAAACCAAACAGAAGACTAAACAATAACTTTTAATTTGGTTTAAACGCCCAACATGATTTTTTACTTGAGTAAGAACAGGTGGGACATGAAGGCCGACAGATCACTAACAATACTGGTGCTTATATCTGCAGGAGCTATGTTGGTGCTACCTTGGAAGGTGTCTGTCTTCTGGCAACCATAGTGGTCTGCCAGAGTTTGCATTTTCTCCTGTTAGAATTGCAATACTCTTTAAAATTAAGCATTAAAACCACTAACTACTCTAGGATTTAGATTGTATATCATAAGTGACATAATACAGATAATCATAGTAAAGTGCAAGAATGCACCTATTTATATATATTCATTATGTAATTTTCGGTATATTAAATAAATTTAAATAAGTTTAGGACAATCTCTATTGATAATTAGTAC
>VMBQ01003113.1:15005-68645 GCA_007657795.1 Dreissena rostriformis
AACATTGGCCATAACTTTTGCAATATTGAAGATAGCAACTTTATATTTGGCATGCATGTGTATCTCATGGAGCTGCACATTTTGAGTGGTGAAAGGTCAAGGTCATCCTTCAAGGTCAAAGGTCAAATATATGGGTCAAAATCGCTCAAAAGGGGACATAGTGTTTCACAAACACATCAATTGTTTTTTGGGGTTTTTTTTGTGTTTTTTTTTTCATGTGTGTCTCATCGACCTGCACAATTTGAGTGGTGAAAAGGTCAAGGTCAATGATAACCTTCAAGGTCAAAGGTCAAAAAAACAAAATCCAAGCACCCACAGCCGAGCGTTGGCATCTGCTCGACGGTGCTCTTGTTATGCATAATTATAATTGCCAAAGTTGACCTCTGAGGTGTTACCTAAAGCACATCCCTGCAGTTATCATTTGCAATTTTTTATTTTTTCCAGCTGGAGAATGTGCGTTACCAGGAGGAGCTGTTGGCACGGAGACGGGAGCACGAAGAGCAGGAGCGGCAGCAGAAGATCGAGGAGGAGAAGAGGCTCGCCGCAAAACGGCTGGCGGAGGTGGAGCGCGAGAGGGAGAAGGAGCGAGAGAGACGGCTGGGCCTCGAGCAGGAGAAGGAAAAGGAGTGGCAGAAAAAGAAGGAAGAGAGGTAGGGCTCGAGGTGGGGAGGGGGGGGGTGAAATAGTGGTGGATTATCATTGGGATAGTGATTTTGCCTTTCAGCTGATTTCCTCCCTTTGAATGTAAAACTATTTTTACAAGTTTAGTTGAACCCTGTAAGGGGGTAGGGCATTTTCCTCCCCTGAGTTGGTTCTTAAATCACAACCCTGTAGGGCTTAGGGGGTTGAAATGGTTGCGAATTATCATTGGGAACTTCATTTTGGAGTTGTTCAGAGTTTTTGCGATGCAGTGTTTTGTGTTAATTGGATAAGACAAGTAATGGAATTGTTACTGTAGTGCTTATTAGTACTTAAACATTAATATTTCAATATTCATTTCGGTCTTTGTTGCCAATCCTATTTGTTATGTTTTGGATTTGTTTGTTTTTACAAATTTTCCAATTAACAAAGATTGATATTGGTTGTGAATTGATTAATACTTCTTTCTGGGTGAAATGTACAGTTATAGAATTGTGGCTTCAGTTTGATGATGAACTTCATGTTAATGTTAATCAAAATGTGCACTTTCTATAAATAGCATTCTTACAAATTGCATCCACTATTGTCAATTCGGTAGATTTTATTAATTGCTTGGATGAAACATTGAAATTCAAAGGTTTTCTCGTCAAAACATTTATAACGTACCCAATCCTATGGATGCCTTAACAGAGATCGCCAGTTGGCAGCAGAAAAAGCTGAGAAGGAGAGAATAGAACTGGAAAAGAAGCGAGAAAGAGAACTGGCATTGAAGAAAGAGATGGAAAGGGTCAAAGAACAGGTAGGTGGTGAACTTTGTTGTTAGAAACCCCCACTTAATACAAGGCTTTTTCTGTTTGTTTTTTGTTTTTGTATTTATTTTTTTGTTAGAAAGAAGTGTCTTATGAATATTATATCTCAATTTTATTTCAAAAACATATTACAAAGTATATAACCATAATTTATATAATTTTGTTATCATAATTTGAATTATAGGCCTGATGTGACAATATTTTCTTCATAAAAAAAAATCCCAATTTGGTCCATTTTGCCGATAAAGAATTCCCAAATTTGTCATTTTATCAATTTAAAAAATCCCAATTTTACCAGACTCCTTTTCCCAAAGTGGCTGGAAAAAGCCCTTTAATACACAGAGATATAATACGCAAGAGCCCTTTATCACTTGGCTGCTTAAATCTATGGTGGGCTGGCCACTATGTTTTCTGATTAAAAAATCTCTGAAACATTTAGGCTCAAAGGTCTCCATGAGAAAGTGGATATTGTATCCACAAAGCAATTTAGAGGTCCACGTTTTGATTCCCTCTGTTGAAGGGTTCTTAAGATCTTCTCAAAAGACACTCAAGTACTGGTTCTTCCCAGGAAACAGACTCCAGAGCGCCACTATAAGCTTTAGGCTTTTGATGCGATCAAGCTTTAAAAAAATGTGTTAAACCCTTTCCTGGTCAGAAGCAAAGTGAAAATGGCTATATGCAAACAGCATGAAACTAAAAAAGCCTGCTAGTAACTTACAGTCTGTTCAGGTTTAATGCTGATTGCTGCTCATCAGTATCTTAGATCCAATGAAGCCTTTAAAACTTGAATCTATTAAAAAAATGGTATTACATTTAATTTGATTTTCTGAGGGACTATAACATGTCAAAATGCATATCTGAGTGGTTATGGGTTAACTGCTCTTGAAATTTTCAGGGGTCAAATAAAAGGGTCAGGGGTACTGAAGTCAGAAGTTATTTGTTTCTGAATATTATTAAAATACTCTGAATATTTGATTTGTTTAAACTTGAATGCAATACTATGCAAACAGCATAAATTGTATGATATAATATATATTTTTAGAGTTAGATTCTTGGTCACATTTGCATCAAAATGATGCAAGGCAGATACTTTGAAGGATTCAAAAACGAGAGAGAAAATTGCAAAATGCTTGCATCAAAAAGCAGTATTCTGCTTCAATTGAAAACCCTGGCAGCACACAATTATTTTTCATGCTTGATGTCCCAGGAGCGTCAGAAGCTTGCAGAGGAGGAGGCGGCACGAGAGGAGCAGAGGAAGCGCGACCTTGAGCTGAAGAAACTGGTGGAGAAGCACAACAGTCAGCTGGCTCAGCAGGCCCCTCCCCCCGGCAAACCTGCCGCAGCCGTCCCCGGTATCCCACAACCCAACATGAACAAGACCCACTCCCTGGAAGCGGCCACCGGGAACCAGGAAGGCCCGCAGAACGACTCGTAGGTGTCCCTAGACAAGCCTTTTCCTTTCTAGTTAATGCTATTAAGTGATTAGTCTTTCCCAATTTAGAATTTAACCCAGGTACTTTTTGCCAATATATGTGCTTTAAGTGTTGTCCAAGATTAGCCTGTGCAGTCCACAAAAGCAAATCAGGGACAACACTTTCCGCTTTTATGGATTTTTTGGTTTTAAGGAAGTTAATTCTTAGCAACAATCCAGTTTAAGCGGAAAGTGTCGCCCTTGATTAGCCTGTGCAGACTGCAAAGGCTAATCTGGGACAACACGTAATGCACATGCATTAAGCCCAGTTTTCCCAGAAACCAAATGATATTAAACTTTAAGCACATGCATTAAGCCCAGTTTTCCCAGAACGTGACTCATATTGTCTCTGTTTGTACATCAGATACGAGATGACGCNTAGATGGAAAAAAATCAGCAAAACTGCCGCAACACCCCTTAAGGAAGTTAATTCTTAGCAACAATCCAGTTTAAGCGGAAAGTGTCGCCCTTGATTAGCCTGTGCGGACTGCACAGGCTAATCTGGGACAACACGTAATGCACATGAATTAAGCCCAGTTTTCCCAGAAAGCAAATGATATTAAACTTTAAGCACATGCATAAAGCCAAGTTTTCCCAGAAAGCAAATGATATTAAACTTTAAGCACATGCATAAAGCCAAGTTTTCCCAGAACATGACTCATATTGTCTCTGTTTGTACATCAGATACGAGATGACGCCAAAGCGCCAAGCCCAGCCCTCCACGACTGAGAACTACAACATAGATGACCTCAATTCTGGCGATGAGACCGATGACGAGGATGCCCCCAGGAAAAAGATCCCAGACTGGGCACAAGGTAAGATCATTGCTGTACTGGGTGTTCACTTAAAAGACTGTGTCTTTGTTACAGGAAAATCTTGCGAGAAATTTTCTTATTCCTTGGAAATTATCAAAGTAAGGTAGTTATGTGTCGATTAAGTAAGGTAGTTATGTGTCAATTAAGTAAGGTAGTTATGTGTTGATTAAGTAAGGTAGTTATGTGTCAATTAAGTAAGGTAGTTATCTGTTGATTAAGTAAGGTAGTTATGTGTCAATTAAGTAAGTTATGTGTCGATTAAGTAAGGTAGTTATGTGTCGATTAAGTTAGGTAGTTATGTGTCGATTAAGCAAGGAAGTTATGAGTCGATTAAGTAAGGTAGTTATGTGTCGATTAAGTAAGGTATGTGTTGATTAAGTATGGTATGTGTCGATTAAGTAAGGTAGTTATGTGTCAATTAAGTGAGGTAGTTATGTGTCCATTAAGTAAGGTATGTGTCGATTAAGTAAGGTAGTTTTGTGTTGATTAAGTAAGGTAGTTATATGTCCATTAAGTAAGGTATGTGTCGATCAAGTAAGGTATTTGTCGATTAAGTAAGGTAGTTATGTGTCGATTAAGTATGGTATGTGTCGATTAAGTAAGGAAGTTATGTGTCAATTAAGTAAGGTAGTTATGTGTCGATTAAGTAAGGTATGTGTCGATTAAGTAAGGTAGTTATGTGTTGATTAAGTAAGGTAGTTATGTGTCGATTAAGTAAGGTAGTTATGTGTCGCAGGTTGCATGTAAACTAAAATGTTGCATGTAAACAAAAAAAATCATTTAATTGTGTCATCTTATTTGTATAACAAATGATAATTTGCTTAATGTTTCAAAAAGCACATTATGTTTTGTCAAGATAAATGTTTGTTTGTTACAAATATGTGTGAAGCCCGATGACATTAAGATTTGTCCACGGTTTGTGTTATACTTGGCATTTATGACTTATGGTTATAAGTAAGATCACAAACATTGACTATACATACTATATTCAAATATCCATCTATGTTCACTTCTTACTTGACCTAATTGTTCAAAATTCTAACAGTAGAGTATAAATTATCCAAGGTTATAAGATGAAATTTATTTATTTCCTTTTATTACTTAAATGAATTTTGCTATGAAAATAAAAATCTGCAGATTTAATTAACACTTTGTGCTGATTTGCACCAGTGATAAATTTACCAATGATTATCAAATCCATATACATCAAACAATGAACCATGGTTAGCTGTCACCAATGGTTCAAGTTTTGAACCACTGGGACTCGATTGGTTATTGTTGGCTCAGGTACAACTTAAATATACCCTGGGTACTCTTTTAGTATACTACAAAGTACCAGGGTTACAAAAAAATATGCTCAAAAGTACCCCAGAGTATGGAACCCAGGTGTCTTTCAGCGTATTTTTTTTACCCAGGGTACATTGTAGTGTTCTATAGAGTACTGGGGTACTTTAAAGTAGTGCCTGAGCCAACAACGGCCAATTTAGCATCACCGGGCCCATAAAGTCTATCCTATTTACCTACTCATAACTTGCTCTACCCTCTTCACAGGCTCCACCCTGAAGGCCCAGCTGATCAAGCAGTTCTACCACCCGCCCGCCATCAACGCCCTGTTTGGAGCCATCGAGGCGCCCGACCTCAACGCACTCTTCCAGAAGAAGCGTGCCCGCTTCAACAAGAGGACCAGCTCTGCCCACTGGGACACGCCCATTATGAAGCCCGGGCTTCTCGGAAGAAAATAAAAAATGCTGGTTTTGGAATGTTTTAGCTTGCGGTATAAGAACTATCGTGTCAAGAAAGACTGTGATCTAGCGTGTTATGATGTGTATTTCTGGAGGCTTTAAATAATGGATGGACTAGTGCATTTTGTTCAGAAAATTGAGCTAACCACAATGGAACCAGCTCAAAATCACTCGAGCCAAGCTGCATGCAGGAAATAGACTATTGGTAATGGAATATGTGGAAGAAAGACTTTGTTTAACTTCAGATCTCACATGAAAGTTTTTATCATGTTGGACATCATGAAAATAGAGTAAACATTTAAAGAAGGTTTCTAGTGTAAGGTCACTTAATAAAACAGGCTGATCTCCTCACAAAACTCTGAGTGCTTGAAGAAATGTGTTGTAGGGAAAAAGAAAACCATGTATAAAGAAACAGAGAGAAAACCGATTTCTAGTGTAAACAGAATATAAGTACGGAGACAGACATCATAGGGAGGACTAAAGTACGAAGCAAATGTTTATGTTAAAACTGGTGTTATAACCTATGTTTCCTTGGTCAGTGAACAGTTTTGTCTCTTTCTTTTGGGGGCTGAAATACGGCAACATTTCCCCTTTCAAAAGTAAATATTTTTCCCCCATAAAAAAGGGAAAACAAACAACAAACTTTTAAATTTTAGTTAATTTTAGCAAAAAAAATATTTTCATGGTCATCATGAGATAAAATTATTGCCTGCATTTATTTTCGGTCAAGATTAAGAAATGATAAAGAGGATATTTGTTGGATTGGGTGGAATATCGATTTTTAATTCACTTGGATCATAGAAAATAATATTTTCACCAGTCGCGCAGCCACGCCACGAGTGAACATATATTTTTCTTTGATCATGAGTGAATTTAAATCGATATTCCACCCAACCCAACAAATTTTCTTTTTATTTAACACTTTTTTCACCGTTAATTTACATTTAAAAAAGTTAAACTAGAGAAATACACTGGAATAATGACATCATGATGCCACATAAATGACATCGTTTCACAGTAAAACAGTGAACATTATCGATATTTTTCAATGTTTTAAACAGTGAATTATCAGTTTTAATATCACTGATATTTCTCTGTAAACCCTCGAAAAGCATAAAATAAATCTAAATTTAAAGTAACTAAATATGAATTATTTTAGATAAATATTCTAACAGTCCCCCCTGTGAAGGTATTCAACATAAAAATTCTTCTGGACCAATTCCTCAAGGAGTGAAATATGTCTTTTTGATTGATGTTGGATCATTATCCCTTTGAGCGCTGGAACCGGATTTTGAAGGTTTTTGCAAACAGTTTGGATCCAGATGAGACGCCACACAACGTGGCGTCTCATCAGGATCCAAACTGTTTGCTATTCTGATAGTATTCTTTGAAAAAAATCGAAGAAAATGCTAATTTTAGAAATTCAGCAGACGACATTTTAGCAGACGACAAATTACCCAGCATGCAAAGGGTTATTCATTCTGTCTGTTCTGTTTGTGAAAGCAGATGTTTTGGGATGCTATGCGATATGTGTGTAATATAATCAAGTGTGTGCCAATTGAAAACATGTGTGTAAATGATTAATATGTGAATATTGTCATTTTTCTTGCGGTGAATGTAGGAAATTGTATTGATAATTTTTAAGACAAATGTTTTAAAATTGTAATTAGTATATTTTTTAATTGGAATGAAAACTACGTGTTATAACATTATTTTGATTAAAGAACGCAGCTAGATGCCAACATGAGTGTGTCACTTGATAATAAACTGTTTCATGTTAATTATATGTGGGAAACACACTTGCAAATGTACATCAGCATACTGATATGTTAGTAAACTGTTGGTTGCCATTATCACAGTTGTATTCTGCAAGTATAATCTCTTTATGCATAATTGCTTTGATAAGATTAATTTATTCAGTTTCTACCTTAACCCTTTCAGTGCTGGAACCAAATTTTGAAGGCCTTTGCAAACAGTTTGGATCCAGATGAGACGCCACAGAACGTGGCGTCTCATCAGGATCCAAACTGTTTGCTATTCTGATAGTGTTCCAGGGGTTTCGCTGTCGTTCGCCACTGTTGCCAAATGGCTCCAATTTTTTAAAAGTGGCACCAATTTTTTAAAAGTGGCGAATTTCGAAAAATCGGTAAAATCCAAAGTTCTTTGAAAAAAAGTGAAGAAAATGCAAATTTTAGAAATTCAGCAGACGACAATTTAGCAGACGACGAATTTCCCAGCATGCAAAGGGTTAAGATATTGAACTTTTTATTTTCATGTGCTTACTGATGTATTATTTTTTACTGTAAACCTTTTATCATCTTATTATTCACTTTCGCATTTGACACATTGTATTAAATATGCAATTGTTTAACTGTTATTTTATTAAATGTCATAAATTTGTGTACAATAAAAACTACAACTCTTAGAACGTTGTGCAAGAGAGTTATTAAATCATACAATTATTTTGTATTGTTTTTCATATTGTAGATATTAAAGCAGTCCAGTCATTTATGTTGAACTCTTGAAATTTCATTCGCAAATTAATTAAAAATATTTTGCAGAATAGAAATATGGTATCTGAAATTCCTTTTCTTTTTAATTTCATATTAATAAGCAACACAAAGTCAAGCGTTTTTTAGAGGATGCTTCTCAACAACTAAAGTAAATATCATAATCACAAAATGTATATTTCTAAACTTGTTATGTATGAGTTCAATTCAGAAAAAGTTTCCAATTTGGTACGCATCAAAAAATACTCATCATGCAGATAGTGTTTTAGCTCATGGTGAACTATTGTGGTCAGGCTATATTCGGCGTCTTGCATCATGTGTTTTCAACTTTTAGCTTGTTATCACTCAAGATGCTACATTTATGTTTAAATCTTTATAGAACTTGGTCAGAATGATTATCTTGATAATATCTAGGCCTAGTTGGAATCTGGGTCAAGTTTATCCAAAAACTAGGTAACCAGGTATAATCTAAGAAAAACCTTCCACTTAAAAGCAGAAAACTATTACTAAAAACTAATCATTTCCATTGAACTCAGTTTATAAAATATTTGTATCCTTTATATAATTTTAAATTATTTTTTGTGATGTTTAGAATACAATAGATAATTGAAAACATGTTTGTTAATTAATGTGAATGTTGTTTTTCTTCATATACACTTTTATGTTCGAAGCCTGTATCATGTGTATGTCTTCAATAATATGCGTATCTATTGTTGATTGAATATAACTCTTACTGTAAACATTGACTACTCCCATCTTTTTGAATGATCATAAAATATTTGAAATGCAAGATGCGTTCTTGTCTTCTATTCAGGCCATTATTGTCCCCTACCGGTTTCACCGGAGGGGACTTATGGTTTGCGCTCTGTCCGTCAGTCTGTCACACTTTTCTGGATCCTGCGATAATTTTAAAAGTTCTTCATATTTTTTCATGAAACTTGAAACATGGACAGATGCCAATATGGAGATTATGCACGTCATTTCATTTTGTTCCTACGTCAAGAATTCTGGTTGCTATGGCAACAAATACTAAAAAAAATGGGGGGGGGGACATCATTGCTTGGCAATAGCTTGTTTCAAATTGTAATATGTCGTATTTGGTTTCACCGGAGTTTCTAAAAAACAATATCTGCTGTTTATGTTAGATTTTTTTTACTATTGTCCATTAGTGTGACTGCAACTGAATAACTTTATATTTCGGAAACCTTGCTTTGACGTCGACTTGCTTTAAATGAAAATTGTTGGATGTATAATGTTTTAGCGAGTCTGACATAAATACAACTCTAAATAACTCAGAAAACTTTAACATTGGCCATAATTTTTGCAATATTGAAGATAGCAACTTGATATTTGGCATGCATGTGTATCTCATGGAGATGCACATTTTGAGTGCTGAAAGGTCAAGATCATCCTTCAAGGTCAAAAAACAAAATTCGAGGGAAGTAAAAAGCTTTAAAGGGAGATAATTTCTATTGATCATTTGGCAGGTACAGATCATTTTCACAAGGGAAGTTATAATTGTTAAAGGGATATAATCAAACAAAAATATTTTTATTTCAAAGCGGTGCAGTAGGGGGCATTGTGTTTCTGTCAAGCACATCTCTTGTTCAATTAATCACGTGGCTATATCGTACATCAAACTTTCATTTATTCGCGATTAACCCTTTCAGTGCGGGAACCGAATTGTGAAGGCCTTTGCAAACAGTTTGGATCCAGATGAGACGCCACAGAACGTGGCGTCTCATCAGGATCCAAACTGTTTGCTAGTCTGATAGTATTCTTTAAACAAAAATCGAAGAAAATGCTAATTTTAGAAATTCAGCAGACGACATTTTAGCAGATGACAAATTTCCCAGCATGCAAAGGGTTAAATAAATCTCGAAGCATATACGCTTACTGTATATTATTAAGTGCACTATCCTAACTGCATAACAATGTCTCGCGATACAATTGTAACAGGATCTATTGATCGGAAATTTATTGCTTTAGCGCGATCGGCAACACCTTTGTCGAAACGTATGGTATACAATGTGCGTAAGCTAGATTATTCAAAGCTGTTAATCATTTGAACCCGGTTTCAAATGCCGCTGTATGTACTCGACCAAGATAATACTCACAGTCGCAATTTGTTTATGGAGATATGCCATAGATATGTACGCCCGCATTTGGAAGCAGTGTATTTAGTGCAACTGATCGATACTGAATGATTTTCAGATTCATTCTGTCATCATGTTTGGTTAAGTATAGGCACGGGAATACAGTTTATACTAGTGTAAGTTATTATTTAGATTCTATTTATTTTATATTTCTTTGTATTGTTTGTATATTTCAGAAAGTATATTACATTCGTCGGTGCTTCGTTATGTCAGTTTCACTTATGATCTCGTTTTCCATCGTTTTCGTAATACGATTTTATGAAGTCAATTTCCTGTTATTATTTTTTGGCGTTTTACTTTTCGAAAACTGTCCACAACTGTGTTTTTTTCGCTTGTATATCAAATTTCGCTTATACCAAAGGAATACACGATAAACTTCATGTATTTTGGCAAAAGTAAAGAGTAAAGAACGCGCATCTATTAAGATCTTGACTTCCAAATAATAAAAATTACATTCTTTATCAATGATAATAACTATGGACAGGTAGTAGGCAACGTTGTTATACTGCATTTCAGAACGTCATTTGAATGCAGC
Organism: Dreissena rostriformis; assembly: GCA_007657795.1. Classification (NCBI taxonomy): domain Eukaryota; kingdom Metazoa; phylum Mollusca; class Bivalvia; order Myida; family Dreissenidae; genus Dreissena; species Dreissena rostriformis. The sequence continues at coordinate 25,683 of VMBQ01003113.1, forward strand.
ACTACATGTATACATTTAACGGTATTTCACGTGGTGACCGTCATGTATTTACGCACACAAACAATAAATTGAAAAACAAACCAATTGAAACCTGCTATACACACGAATCATTTGTATTAAACATGCAATTTAGATATTTTAATATCAATTGGACCCAATGACTAACTAGATTCAACAATGGGGTTAATCGGGCAATAAGTTAGTCGTGAAATTCGATTAAAAGGCATTGTTCAAAATGTAACACGTGTAATACCGCGTTGTGATTCAACGATGTGTTGTTGTTGTTTTTTTACTTTGTTATCTTTTTTTTCCTTTTCGTATCACGAATCAACAAACGGGTAAATAACATTAAACTTTTCTCATAAAATGCAAATTCAGTGTATTTTTTGTTGCTGATCTGTCAGCTGACCTTTCTGGGAAGTAAACGAGGTTATTGTTTAATGATTAATTCAAGAGCTGGCCTTATATTACAAGTGCAAGTTCCACAAACTAATATTAATAACACCGGCCTTCTTCTAAGTTTTCGCTTAGTTATTTTGTAAGATACCCCTTTATGACTCTCGCAGGAACAATTTACCATACATAACATGATTCCATACTACACGTTTATAATGACAGGGTTGGGCCCATACTAGCAACATGATTTAATCACAGTAAAATTAATAATCGTCTCTGTTCGTCGTAAATCGCGAGTCAATTCTGGCGCATTTTTAAATATTTTATTTTTAACGGCGGCTTCATAACACAATAAACAGAACATCAATTTTCCTTGATAACACGTATTTTCTTCCCCTGAAAAATTACTAAATAAATGTCTGAAGCGGTTTTCTAAGAACAGCAACGTGATGTTAAAATATCGTCTATAGCCCTTTATTTGCTGACGTACATGTAAGGTCACGTGCTAACGTTCGGGTGTTTTTTTTTTAGATACCAGTTATCCGCAATGGCGCCTGTGGTGGGTAACAGCGACCTAGTAGTGGAGGGCCTGCAAATCAAACGGATGCCGCCTTACCCCAGGTTCGACATTGACGGAACGTACAGGGCCGAGTCCCCGGTTCCCCGCGTAAAGGGGTATGGGGAGGAGAACTTGACTCGAAGTCGGGGTTGCATCGACGATTGGGCGTTCCACGGCGAGAGTATGGCGAGTCCCAGGCCAGAGCCGCGGTGTCCGACGGCGGAGGCTACGGCCAACTGGACCTATGGTCGTAACGGAAGTATCAAGCCGTTGATAGACGGCGTGGCGACTCCTCGACCGGAAACGGCGCCTCCAAGGATAAAGGTTGAAGGAGAGGCGATCGCGACCGTCAGCCGTGGTGGTCGAATGTGTCGTCTGCTTACCAAGTATGCCGAAGAGGGCGCATCGCCAAGGGTACCACGTGTAAAACCGGAAGCCGAAGAAACAGCGGAAGTGCACAAAGGTGGCCGTATGAACAAACTCGTTCACAGTTACGGTAAACTGCCGCTCTCCGCACGTGCCGTACCGCGCGTCAAACCAGAAGCAGAAGATAATGCGGAGCTTGGGAAGGGCAAACGCATGAGTAACCTGGTACATAAATACGGTCGCCTTCCCATGTCTGCGCGCGACCCACCGCGAGTTAAACCGGAAGCTGAAGATAACGCAGAACTAGACAAGGGGAAAAGGATGGACAAGCTGATTCACAGCTATGGACGGATGCCCCTTTCGGCGCGTGCAGTCCCAAGAGTAAAGACCGAGGGTGAAGAGAACGCCAGATTAGGCTCGGGTTTCCGGATGGACAGACTGGTGCACAGTTGCGAGACGCTGCCTCGATCCGCGCGCGCCTCTCTCAGAGTGAAGCATGTCGAGGGGAAGAACAATAGTTTCAGGGGCAGGGGAAGCATGGGGAAAATATTGAGAGACATGGGAAGAAGAACGTGTATATTTCAACCTGGGGTGAAGAAATTTTCGTATCAAAAGACATCGATGATGTAGCAATACCGGAACTTGTTGTAGTTTTTCGCATCAATCAGCTACATTCGAGTTTGTTATTTATTTTTGGTTTCTGGTCGCTTATAATCAGTATTTTATGACAATGTGTCACAAGAGTGCTAATTATTGTTTTATTTGGATAAAATGCGTATGATACGCATACGTTATGTTTTTTATGAAGTTTATGTTCACTGTGACAGAAATTTTAGTTACTATATATATAGCATTCAGTCTGCTTTAATGGTGAGTCCTAACCAATTTAGACCCGTGTGTATGCACAATCTACCCAGCACGTGTATTTTAACGCATTCATGAGTCAGTGGTACACTTCCGGCTTTGTGTGAGTAAGAAGTTAATGCAGAGCTTGGTAAGGGCAAACGCATGAATAACCTGGTACATAAATACGGTCGCCTTCCAATGTCTGCGCGCGACCCACCGAGGGTAAAACCGGAAGCCGAAGAAAGCGCAGAACTAGACAAGGGAAAAAGGATGGAAAAGTTTATTCACAGCTACGGCCGGATGCCCCTTTCGGCGCGCGCTGTCCCCAGAGTTAAGACCGAGGGTGAAGAAAACGCCAGATTAGGCTCGGGCTTCCGGATGGACAGACTGGTGCACAGTTGCGAGACGCTGCCTCGATCCCCGCGCTCCCCTCTTAGAGTGAAACACATTGAGGGAAAGAACAATAGTTTCAGGGGGAAGGGGAAGCATGTGGAAGATATTGAGGGACATGGGGAGAAGAACGTGTGTATTTCAATCTGGGGTGAAGAAATCTTCGTATCTTAAAGACATCGATGATGTAACGATACCGAATCTTGTTAGAATGTTTCGCATCAGTCAGCTACATGCGAGTTTGTTATTTATTTGTGAGTTTCTGGTCGCTTATAATCAGTATTTTGTGACGCTTTGCCACGGGAGTGTTAATCATTGTTAGATAAAATGCGTATGCGTACGCACACCTGTGATAGCATGTTACGCGCGTTGTTGTTTCGTTGTTACGTTGTTTATGTTTACTTTGTCAGAAACATGAGTTACTCTAGCATACAATCTACTTTAAGGGTGGGCTCTATCAATACAGTATCCACAATCTACCCAACCATGTGTATTTTAACGCGTTAATTCATGAGTCAGTGGTTCACTTCCGAGTTCGTGTGTATGCCCATATTATGATGTATTTCGTTATTTATGATGTATGTATTCCGTGTCAACGGTCAATACAAAGCGTTGTATGAGCGAGCGTGTATACTACACCAATGCTAAATTTATTTATTTTGATACATAAAAGAGCAATTCGTTTTCAACAAAATGTGTTATTTGATCTTGGGAAGTGAGAAAATCAGTCTACATAAGACAGGCATTCCGATAGAATTACCTTCCAAATTCACTTTTATTGGGACCCCGATCGTCCGAACGAGAAGCGATTGTGCATAAAAGTAAAACAGCGTCAGGTGGAATGGATATGGCGTTCGCATTGTGACAAGGCGGTAAATTGTCCAGTGTTCGATCCGAACTTAGTAGGAATGTAGCGATCGACGCTTTCCCTTTAGGTTGATAGTACTGAGACTGTTTACCTATTGTTCACACTACATTGGTTACACTACATTGGTTACAAACAACACTGATCTAGTCCTTCATGTGTTTTTTTTTAAATAATTGCACGCAAGTTTCACAATATTACCCAACTAAAATGGGTTTACTCTTTTATTGAATGTTTATTCTCTACTTATTGGAGGTCTGAACCTTTGAAATTGAACCCCTTTGTGGCGAATTGTGTTGTGTTAAAACAATGGCATTTCAATGGATATTTTCATTAATAGAGAACCTGGCAAAGTAAACATTGAATAACAGGAAAAAAAAATTGATAGAGCCTACTAGTATTTGACATACAAAAAACAAACACCAGCTTGAGCTGTGTTACAATTCAGTCGCATTTTGCGACAGGCGGTGTACTTAAGATCTTTTCCCCGATGACAAGCACTGGTTCTTGCTAGGAAACGGACTCGAGAATTGGCCTTTCTCTAACTGAGCTTAACGGTTGCCATCGCTTCTGTAAAATGTCGAGTTAGGCACATTCTCAGGTTCTTTGCATCTACTATGTTCTTACTACAGCGTTCTGGTCATCTCAAATTGCGTAACCAATACAGGATTTAGTTTACAAATACTCGTTTTGGGGAAAAAATGGCTTAAAGCATGTGCGTAAATTGTCGTCCAAGATTTGAGTGTGCAGTACGCACAGGCTAATCAGGGACGGCACTTTCCGGTTTTATGGATTTTTTGGTTTAAAGGATGTCTATACTAAACGAAAATCCAGTCTAAGTGTAAAGTGTCGTCCCTGATTAATCTGGGACGACACTTTACGCACATGCATGAAGACCCTTTTCTTAGAGCGCGGCTCAAATTGACCTTTATATTTCTTTTATGGTTTTAGGGACTAAAATTAGTCTACAATAAGCTAAAACAAGAGCTTACGTAAACCCTATCGCGTGTGCACGTGACAGCTATCGTACGCACACGTTTAAAGAATTCTAAATACAATAGTTCGTATGTCCGTCCCCTTTATGTCGCCGTATTTGCGCCTATACAATATTACATGTTTCGATGCACATTTTTACGTTTCACCTGCTTGTCTGATAGTTCCGCGATCAGCTGTCAATGCAAGGTAAGATTAGAGTAAATGGAATTTTAATACAGATCAAATGTTGCATTCACAAGTGAAAACGCGATACGCGTCTTCTCTGCCGTGTGCATAAAATAAAGGATGGACTGGTGTGTAAACACTCCGCCATTCAAGCGAAGTATCTTTCGTTGCTGATGTTTAAAATATATTTCAAACTGTTTAAACATGTACTCGGCTTTGTTGCTCTTTTATNTTGCTGCTGAAAAAGAATTTTCGAAGTTTTTGGATGAATTAAACCAGTATGAATTCATGAAAGTGTATGATAACGAATATCAGGTAAGATTCTGTTACAAACTGTATTTCTTTCACGCTGTCATGCAGTCTTTCTCGCTTTAATAGTGTTTAAATTTTAACGCGCTTCAGTAATTCAATGTAGTAATTGGCAATTAAATAACAGTGACTTGAAATGTTGAATGAAGACTGAACAGCCAAATTATTGAATGATAAATCGATTTATATAGCTTATAATATTTGAACTTACCGTACTTGAAGTAGAATAGTTCCATATCTATGTCTGATTTCATGTGCATCATAAGGTTAAGTGATTTTTTTTTAAATGAAATTATGAACAGAATAAACCTACATGTATTTTCAATATCGGAATTCATTAATTGTTGTTTATAGTTCAATTGACATGACGTGATGATAATTTTATGATGATGATGATGATGATGATGATTATAATGATGATGATGATGATTATGTTGATGATGTTGCTGTAGATGATGATGATGATGATGATGATGATGATGATGATGATGATGATGATGATTATGATGATTAAGATGATGAGAATGATGTTGAATGATTTTGAGTGAAGAAGAAGGAAGAAGAAGAAAAAGAAGATGATGATGAAGGTTTTATACTTGGCAGAAATATAACAAAATGTCATTGTTATACACTAATTTTGAAACTTTTTTTTTAGAATTTAACACAACAGTAAAACAGCAGCCAGTATTTAACAATTATTTCAGTTCATTTAAAATTCCAGGTTTTGATGAATTATACATAAATGAGAGGAAAAGGTTGATATTGTTTGCAATGCATCAAAATGCCTATAAAGTACACCTGTTTCATGGATCAATTAAGTACACCTGTTTCATGGATCAATAACATTTTTGATTGCATTTATCTTGCAAACCCTTAAGATGTGAGGTGTGGGTGTACCTGATAATTTAGATTTAATTCTAAAGGTAATTTCATAGATGAGTCATAAGACATTAGACTCCAGAGAAGTTAAATCTGAGGTTCATGAATAAAAACAATTCTAGCATACACAATTTTTTTTTAAAATTGATGTTTAATTATTATTCTTGTTTTTTTACAATGAAAATTCGAACTATTAAATTTAGTTGGTGATACTTCCTATTGTATAAGTTAGCCCTTTTGTGTTCAATACCAGTAATAAATATCAAGATTGTCTAATTATGCTGTCATATGTAAGCCCAGTGTTGTCATGCTAAGTTAACACACAGTTTTTCAAAATTTAGTTTTGTGTCTTGCATCAAGGAAGGAGACATACAAAAAAAAAAATATGTTTTAATATGAGGAAATAAGCGTGAAAATTATTTTATCGATTTTATAAGGAAATTAACAACTATATTAGTGCATATAATTTTTTGCTACTTTAATACAGCTGATAGTTAGATAAACAAGTGCGCAGCAATTTACACATTTAGACTAATCTGCCAAATTTCTCTAAAATGAGGAAAGAAAAAAAGATACCAAGTAAAAAATGTGCAGCAAAATGCCTGCATTTCTAATTTACCATTAGATAAAGCATGTCCATTTTCGGTATCAGATCTAACCCTTTGCATGCTGGGCAATTTGTCGTCGGCTAAAATGTTGTCTGCTGAATTTATCAAATTAGCATTTTCTTTGCTTTTTTTTCAAAGAATACTATCAGAATAGCAAACAGTTTGGATCCTGATGAGAAGCCACGTTCTGTGGCGTCTCATCTGGATCCAAACTGTTTGCAAAGGCCTTCAAAATTTGGTTGCAGCACTGAAAGAGCTAACAATTTAGTCCCACATTCCTGTCCATTAATCTAACACTTTGTCAATGCACCAAAATAGATGTAGACAGGACCTATGTGGCGAATTTCTCACTCGCTAATTTAAAGTGGCCATGTCAATATTTGTGTTGAACACCACCGTTTTATTATCACCTTAAGACATGTCTGATGTAACTTGATTTACATAAACTTAAAGGGACCTTTTTCACGTTGTGTTAAATTGACAAAATCGAAAATAAATTGTTTCAGATTTGCAAATTTTCGTTCTAGTTATGATATATTTGCAAGGAAACAGTAATACTGAACATTTACCATGCTCTAAAATATTCATTATATGCATCTTTTGACAAATTAAAAACCTGAAAATTATAAAGCATTATAAACGCGAAACAATTGAATATTTTTTGACATTACGACGATTGCTTATATTTTCTTTCTTTAATTTTATTCTTGTTTTATACTGGGGCTATTTAGTTCCGATGTTTATTTGGATCAATTTAAAGCATTAAATGACAAACTTCAAAACAGGCCAAAATCAGTGAACACGTCCCTTTAAACTTAAATTAGCGTCTTGTAAATGACTAGGGGGCAAACACATTTTATTGATTTACAGCTTGTTTTGAAGATCCCTTTCACATTTGTTTACCTGTATATTATGTTTTAAATTGTTAATTACTATCTTTCAGGACGTGTACAAAAAATTATTTTATAGATTATAATAATATGTATATTCTATGTTCAGGCTTAATGCATAATGTATAATGATGTGTTTCCAATACTATGTAAATACCATTAAAGTTTAATTATACAAGAAAGTACAAATAAAAGCACATCAAATTAACCATGAAATAACTTAGAGCTATGACATGTGGGAATGAATATTTTTAATAACCACATGAAGTGAAATGAAACTATTTTTCATTAGTTAAGATCAATATTTATGTACAGATTTTTGTGTTGCTTGCACAGTATTACAACCATTAAGTGAAGCATGGATCGTAATTTGAGTTGTATATTTTTTCATTTTTTCTTTCATTGAAATATAATGCTGTATTGTACCTCTCATAAATAAGTGCGCCGCACATAAGCAAGGTCATGAGGTCAAATTTCAAGGTCAAACTTAAAGGTCATTTTCTGAAGCCTAGTTTTGTGAAGCATCAATAGATAAAAGTAACCGTACAAAAGCTACAAAAACCCAGGTTCTTTGGTCAATTTTTTAAGTTTAGATCAAATATCAAATATAAGATTTACTAATGCCCCATACTCTTTCCAATCTGGACCTACTAAAAAAATACAGATGTGTTTTTCTTTGCAACAATGGCACTTTCATGTATACATTTTTTTGAAAATGAATAGGTCAGTATGCACTGAATCCATTGATTCCGAATCCTGAATCAGTGCTTGTACTTCCCTTTCAAACAAACGTTTTAAAACACAATTTGCACAGTGTTCATCCAACCTTTGGATTAATTTCACAATGGTGAAATAGTGACGTTACATTAATTAACATTAGATTCTGCATCGCATGCAACTGCATATCCAGACAGCAAGCCTGCTTGCATAATTTGTGGTTTTTGAAGTAATTAGAGATTGTAAAGTTAGCAGCTACAATTAGCGCCTTGAATTTGAATTCTGCAGTTTATTGTGCAGTTGTTATTTGAAACATCAAACACTCTACTGATTGAAATTGACACTTTTCCCCCTTTTTTCATGTAACTTTTTCTGTTCTGCACTCCAAAACATGTGGAACAGCATTTTGAAATTGTTAAGAAAGATGCGCCATCCATCAAAATGGCACAGTGTTAATCTTTTTCTGTTATTTATTCTTGTTATGATGTGTATCTTAGTTTGATTATTAGGTGGTTCAATTTTGGTGATGAGATACATATAATTTTAAGTGGGCAATTATATATCAGTACATGGTGATAATGGCTGTAAATGAGATATATTTAGCAGTCTAACATAAAACATGCTGATTCTTCCAAGGGCCTAACAAGTCATTTTCTCCACAAACATTGCCCCCGAAGGGGGAGATAGGTCAGCTAAACTTTTTTTTGTTAACCCTTTTTACAATTTCCAATTTAATGAGAGTATGCAGTGACATGCAGAAATCTTCCAATTGGCTTTTTCACATTCTTTTTCTAGGTAAATTAAGTTGATTTTAAGTTAATTTACTGAATATGATTGAATTTAGCAAAACTTACATCAAACTTCATGCTCATTTAGGTAATTAAGCATAAGTGATGGTAGACTAAGACTTGAATATTAAAAAAAAAAAAGTTGGGGTTGGAGGAAAAAAAAATGGTTCTGTCTGGTTGGTGGAAACGAGCAACTTTTTTAAGCTTATACAGAAAACAAAATCACTACCTAAAATCAATAGAACATCAAATACTAACAACCCTAGCATAACATAGAAAATTTCATTTCAGTTGCACAAATATTTGTCTGATCATGAATGAATGAAAATAATATTTGCAGTAGCAGTATTGACCAATTAATAACTATTTTTTATTCTGATGAAGGGCTGATAAACCACCAGTTTTATGCAGCAGAATTTTTGTATGGCCTGGTAAACAATAATGCTATTTTTAAGCAACCATGAACAATGTTCATATGTTTATATGTGCACATTATCGTTTTTAGTGGAAGTATTACATATTTGTCTCTTGTAACTCTTTTAGGGTGGTTTTGTACATATATATAATGATTTTTTTCTATCTTCGGTGTATGTATGTATTATACAAAGGTGAGACGTTACTAAACTATTCTGTCTGTCTGTCTATTTGAAATACTCATACCCTTTCACGTTGTAAAGTTGAACGCAGTTTATTAATGTGAGCTCATTCATGAAGTGAAAAAGTGAATGGCTTTTGTAAACCATTTTAATTTTATATGAAAGGGGAATAATGTGTCCGTCCTTAACCCTTTGCATGCTGGGATATTTGTCATATGCTAAAATGTTGTCTGCTGAATTTTGAAAATTAGCATTTTCTTCGATTTTTTTTCAAAGAATACTATCAGAATAACAAACAGTTTGGATCCTGATGAGACACCACGTTCTGTGGCGTCTCATCTGGATCCAAACTGTTTGCAAAGGCCTTACAAATTCGGTTCCAGCAATGAAAGGGTTAAACAACAAGTATTATAAGGCCTCACTACTTTGGGGACAAACATTCCATGAATTCAATGGAGAACCAAATGAGTGTTTCACGAAAAAAAAAAAAATGTAACTTGAAAAACAATATATGCATGATTTGTTACCCAGAGCGGAAATGTTTCGGTTTGTATGTACATATTTCCTGAATAGGCCCTTTAATATAAATATTGTCCCTGGTTTGTACAAGTGTGCATGTGTTGCATTTAGGAAATTAAGTGTTGGAATGTTGGTTGCAAGATGTTCATGCTACGGATGTAACAATCGAGACAGTGTTTTGCATGTCAGATACAAGCTACTGCTTTTAGTTAAGTGCATATAAGTCCTATGTCCCTAGCTCAACGTCAAGGTCACATAGTGATTAAAGATCACATTTGGAAAAATACAGCTTGTCTGTAGGCAAACTTCACTGTTCATCAGGCGATTTGAAAGTAAAACAATGAACATCATGATGAGAGATGTCGCAAAAAAGCTCACAAAAGCTCAAACGAGCACAACATGCTCATGGTGAGCTTTAGCGATCGATCGTCTTTTTTGCTAGTCGTTTGTCATGCGTTGTCCGTCATAAACCTTTTTCTTGTTAAAACTCATATTACATTTTGGTCAGCATATTTTTCCCAATGATAACTTTGCCGAGATCAAAACTGGGTCACATGAGGTCAAAAACTAGGTCACTAAGTCAAGGCCCTCTTGTTAACAAATGCAAAAATTATATTTATTCATTCTTGACTACTGTCAGGAAATTTTCTCAACAAAACTTGAGTTTAGAGAGCTAGAAATGTACTGAAAGTATATGGTGGGATGGTGTTCTATACAATAAATCTGGGCAATCATCCATTGAACAGCTGACTGTTTCCCTTTTATTCATTTTGATGTGATCAATAGTGGTTTCACAAGGAAGGACTTAAATGCTTTTGTTTCCCTCTGAAAAGTGATTGTTTGTTTAAGGCAAAGGCTAGCTTTTCATTTTTTTAAATCTATTCAATTAAATGTGAAAACTTTCAATTTTACTTTTGATGTTATTAAGTTTACCATTCAATACAAGGAAGTAATAAAGTCAATTGTAAATGCAGGGAAGTAATTTAGTGACTGGTCAGTTCAATTTAATCCTTTGCATGCTGGAATATTTGTCGTCTGTTAAAATGTCGTCTGCTCAATTTCTAAAATTAGCATTTTCTTTGATTTGTTTTCAAAGAATAATATCAGAATAGCAAACAGTTTGGATCCTGATGAGACGCCACATTCTGTGGCGTCTCATCTGGATCCAAACTGTTTGCAAAGGCCTTTAGAATTTGGTTCCATCGCTAAAAGGGTTAAATAATTAATTCTGCTACTAGTTACAAAGTTTGCTAACATGCGGAAGTGGTACAAAAGCATGGATAATTTATGAAAGTATAGCAACCTTTAGATGCAGTTTTATATTACATTTGAATGAAACAGTGTTAAATGTTTCCTCAAGGAAATGAATCTGTTAATAGAGTTTTCTGACTTTTTTTCTTCAAGAAAATGAGACAATATCATGCGCCACTTTTTATAATCTGTCACAAAAATTAACCATACATAACATAATATGCATGTGTTTTTTGTTAATTTACAGACTTATCCGTAAAAAAATAATTAAGCATACAATCTTGGCATAGTCATGTGGACATAACTTCTAACTTATGAACGTAATGTGTGAATAGTCCACGCCAAAGTCATACAAATACAGAACACACATTTGGCCAAGTAACAGAATGTATGGTTGTACATACCGGTAAGAAAGAGGGTTCTTATGAGATCTCCACTTTGGGACATGAAACAATATTACTTTTCTTAGTCATTAACTCTTTCAGTGCTGGAACCGAATTTTGAAGGCCTTTGCAAACAGTTTGGATCCAGATGAGACCCCACAGAACGTGGCGTCTCATCAGGATCCAAACTGTTTGCTATTCTGATAGTATTCTTTGAAAAAAAATGAAGAAAATGTTAATTTTAGAAATTCAGCAGACGACATTTTAGCATACGACAAATTTCCCAGCATGCAAAGGGTTAAAATGATAGGGATCTAGCTAAAGCCTCACATGCTCACATAAGCATTCAGCTATGTTATGCCACATATGTATAGTTTGGCTTGGTGTAGTCGATATGGAGGATGCATAGTTTGGCTTGGTGTAGTCGATATGGAGGATGTATAGTTTGGCTTGGTGTAGTCGATATGGAGGATGCATAGTTTGGCTTGGTGTAGTCGATATGGAGGATGCATAGTTTGGCTTGGTGTAGTCGATATGGAGGATGCATAGTTTGGCTTGGTGTAGTCGATATGGAGGATGCATAGTTTGGCTTGGTGTAGTCGATATGGAGGATGCATAGTTTGGCTTGGTGTAGTCGATATGGAGGATGCATAGTTTGGCTTGGTGTAGTCGATATGGAGGATGCATAGTTTGGCTTGGTGTAGTCGATATGGAGGATGCATAGTTTGGCTTGGTGTAGTCGATATGGAGGATGCATAGTTTGGCTTGGTGTAGTCGATATGGAGGATGCATAGTTTGGCTTGGTGTAGTCGATATGGAGGATGCATAGTTTGGCTTGGTGTAGTCGATATGGAGGATGCATAGTTTGGCTTGGTGTAGTCGATATGGAGGATGCATAGTTTGGCTTGGTGTAGTCGATATGGAGGATGCATAGTTTGGCTTGGTGTAGTCGATATGGAGGATGCATAGTTTGGCTTGGTGTAGTCGATATGGAGGATGCATAGTTTGGCTTGGTGTAGTCGATATGGAGGATGCATAGTTTGGCTTGGTGTAGTCGATATGGAGGATGCATAGTTTGGCTTGGTGTAGTCGATATGGAGGATGCATAGTTTGGCTTGGTGTAGTCGATATGGAGGATGCATAGTTTGGCTTGGTGTAGTCGATATGGAGGATGCATAGTTTGGCTTGGTGTAGTCGATATGGAGGATGCATAGTTTGGCTTGGTGTAGTCGATATGGAGGATGCATAGTTTGGCTTGGTGTAGTCGATATGGAGGATGCATAGTTTGGCTTGGTGTAGTCGATATGGAGGATGCATAGTTTGGCTTGGTGTAGTCGATATGGAGGATGCATAGTTTGGCTTGGTGTAGTCGATATGGAGGATGCATAGTTTGGCTTGGTGTAGTCGATATGGAGGATGCATAGTTTGGCTTGGTGTAGTTGATATGGAGGATGCATAGTTTGGCTTGGTGTAGTTGATATGGAGGATGCTTTGTAATTGAGAGGTCCTGTGTTTGATCCCTATTCAGGAAGCTTTGGAAAGATCTCTCAAAGGACAAGAAGTACTGGGTCTTTCCAGGAAATGGAGTAATTAAGGAATGTCTCTATAAGACTTTCAATTCAATCTAGCTAAAATAAATATGTTTGAAATGACTTACTTTTACTTCGTGTTTAGCATGGCACAATAATAACAAAAAAGCCTTTGCTTAGAAAACTATTTTTGTTCCACTGTGTCCTTACATATAGAACAGCTGCAGCCCTTTTTTTGCAAAGAAAAAAGACAAGCTTTTTGTATTGACTTAAAATTCAACATATTTAATTAAAGTTATCGACCCATTTTATAAACAATAGGCCATCATCAAATAGGAAAAATGTGTAGCATCCAGAAACTGTAGATGGGGCTCTTGTTGGTTTTATTACATATGATCGTATAGTGTCGTACCAGACTAGCCTGTGCAGTCTGCACAAGCTAATCAGGGACTACGCTTTCCGCTTTTATGGATTTGTTTTGTTTAAAGGGAGACGCCTCTTAGTGAAAATCGAATTTAGGTGGAAAGTGTCGGACTGCACAGGCTAATCTGGGAAGACACTTTAGGAACATGCATTAAACCCTGTTTTCTCAGTGTGAGGCTCATATGTTTTTCCATTGCTTTAGGTACCAGACAATCATAATGCCACGCGGATGGTGGTACAGCAGTCTCTTGGTGTCTACGGTCTGGAGGGAGAGGACCAGTCGGACGGCATGTCCCACAGCGAGGCTGGCAGTGTGGTGAGTAATGTTAAATGCATGTGCACAGGCTAATCAGGGACAACACTTTTTGCCTAAACTGGATTTTTGCTAAGAAGAGACTTCCTTAAAATAAAAAATACCATAAAAACTTAAAGTTTCATCCAAGATTAACCTGTGCAGACTCCTTAGGCCAAAAAAAAAATAGGTCCGTTTCTGGTCGCCCGACCGTGTCTCCAGAATCGTCGCCGACCCTCAACTTTTTATTGGGGTCGCCAAAAAAAAAATGTTCATTTTTGTTTATTTCGGTTCATTTCTCCATTCTAGTACCCGAAAAAAAAATAAAAAAATCCCTACCTACCGACCCTGTTTTTTTTTCCAAGGAGACCGGAAACGGACCTATTTTTTTTTTTGGCCTTAGCTAAACTAGGACAAAATCTATCGCACATGCATTAAGCCCCATGAAAAATAGCAAGGACTTAAAAGAAACAGCAGTTTACATGAAGCCATGATTTTGGTCAAATGTTTTTATTTAAAAAAAAAGGTTTTATATTCTTGTAAAGGTGGAAAAAAATAATAATCCTAATTTTGAAGACAAATGTTAGGCCAATGCATAAGACTTTACTGGCGGCTACACTATCTGTGATCACGTTGAGTTGGAGACTGGCTTCACAATTATTTCATCCTTTTATGCCAAAAAAAGAGAAGATACTGACAGGTTTGGATGGTTAGTTTGAGAATTCCTCTTTAGAAGTTGTTTGCGAGCCTGTGTCATTCTTGCATCGTACGGCTGCAGAGTAACAAGTATTAAATTGTCACTCAATTGGCGTAGCATACAACTTCAGGAATGTACAAAATACACAAGTGCACTTGAAGTGGGCGTTCTATATTTCCATGTTAATAATAACGGAACTGAGTTGTCAGTACAGTTCCTTATGAATTTCAAAGACATAAAAAATTGTTACAAGAGAACCAAAACAAACATTTTGTTCATAATTATTATATTTTAAATTGAATATATTTGAGCCATGTTCTGGAAAGAGGGGCTTAATGCATGTGTATAAAGTGTTGTCTCAGATAAGCCTGTGCAATACACACTTGCATTTAAAGCATTAAACCCTGTTTTCTCAGAGCAACGCTCATATTTAACCCTTTGCATGCTGGGAAATTTGTCGTCTGCTAAAATGTTGTCTGCTAAATTTCTAAAATTAGCATTTTCTTTGATTTTTTTTCAAAGAATACTTTCAGAATAGCAAACAGTTTGGATCCTGATGAGACGCCACATTTTGTGGCGTCTCATTTGGATCCAAACTGTTTGCAAAGGCCTTCAAAATACGGTTCCAGCGCTCAAAGGGTTAATGAACAGAATAAATGGTAACAGGTAAAAAGATGTTTATGAAGTGTTGAAAGACAAAGATTTTCAATTTCAAACATGTTTGCAAGTTATATAATTGAAGCAATAAAATATGTAAGATAAAAGACATCATCAACCCATAGTTTCTAACACCATGTTAAACTTGTTATTTTACATTAAAAGTTTAAAATTAACTTATATCAATAATTTATTCAAACATTTTCATGAATATTTCCTTTAAAGGGGCCGTCCAACAGATTGGTAAATTGACAAAATTAAAAAAAGTTGTTTCATATTCGCAAATTTTTTCGCGTTTGTTATGATATTTTTGAGGAAATAGTAATACTGACCATTTACAATGCTCTTAAATATCCATTATATGCATCTTTTGACGATTTGAAAACCTCAAAATCATAAAGCGTCGTTCGACGCGAAACGATTGAATAATTTGGAAAGTTCTGTTATTGTCGCTATATTTTGTAAAACTACGAGGATTGCTTATATATGGTATAAAATACGGCTATCGTACATACTTGTCAGGATGGCCGAGCGGTCTAATTGGTTTTTACTCCAGGACCCCGATGGTCACTGGTTCGAGCCCTGATGAGGTTTACTTTTTTTTCCCTTTTTAAATTGTATTCTTGTTTTTTAACTGCAGATTTTTAGGTCAAATGTTTGAATTTATCAATATAGAGCATTTAATGACATGCTTCAATACATGCCAAAATCTAGTGGACAGTCCCTTTAACGCACTTCAGAAATTACTTCAGTGTTTTATTGCAGTGTTGTATATGGCTTAAATGAGCTGACATATGTTTGAACTGCATTGTGGCTTTTTCACAGTTTACTGAATTGGTAAATTGCAGGCAATTTATTTGCCATTAACCATCGGTACTGATGTGGGAGAAATGGTAAACAAGGGAAATAACAGTTGCATAGTCATTGAAATAACTTATGAAAGTTATTTCCCTTAGCAATATTGTTCATTATTGGTGAGTAGGGGGAACAGTAAAAACTGTTCGTCAAAGTTGTATGGATGACAGAATTGACTTTTGAAACCGCCATCTTGACAATAAATGTGTGTATATAATCTTCTGAATTAGTAAAATAGCGCAACAATAAATGTGAACGAAAAATACAAATACAAGCATTCAAAGGTCAACCAAAATATCAGTAAAATTTATCAATGCAATTTTTATAAGTGTGAGACCCAATCTCACAGGATGAAAAGATATTTTAGGCATTTTATGTATTTTGTATTTTTCCTCAACAATCTAATCTTTATGGCATTGTAACTAGTTCAATATCTCCATAAAAAGAGGTAATATGCTTTGTTTTTATATTTGGCCAAAACATCCCAGGTACAATCTGTACCAAATTGCCCAATGCATTACTGAGTTAATTATGACCCTTGATTTATCAGACACTTGTCTTTTAAATAACATCTCTATTTTTGAATGGGTTTCATCCAATCTAAACCAAATTTAATGATCTATCTATAGATTTGTTTTTAACCTCGAAGGGGGCATAATTGTTGTACAATCCATTATATCTTGATTGTATCACAATGCCGAGGAATATTGTAACACGTTTCTGGCATCACCACTGCCATCAGCATTGAAACTACAGGAGAGCATGTTGCATATCTGCTTCCCAGCAAGTATGTGTGTGCAGTTGGCAATCATGTATTAATAACAGCCTAATATCAGCCTAATAAAATAATTTGAGCCCACTTGTGAAATCTCGAGTGGTTACTTGGAATCTGATGCTGTGCATTCAATAATATTTTGAGAGTTTTTGAAATAGAAATATGCCTGACAATTAAAGTTCTGAGAGAACCATGAATTTTTTATTTCCTAATATTAACACTTATGTAACCTACAACATTTTAACACGATTTTCTCCAACAAAAAAATAATTACAGTGATTTTGATTGTTTTGACTGGTTCACTTTACAATATAGGATAAGTTGCAATAAGAATGTTCTTAAGGCTCACCATAATACAGTAATTACTCTATGTTTTCGGATACTTAATTTTTTTATTTTTTTTTCATGTCCGAAAACTAAGATGCAAAAAATATTCACAAAATACAGGTGTCCGAAAATTTAGAGTCGAAAAATTGAATTGTCCGAAAATAGCATTGATTGTATCAACAACTACCGGTAATAGCACATGCTTGTAAATACCACACCGTATAGTATAAATTACATTTATAATGTTTGCACTGCATTTGAAAAAAATTCAAATGCTTAATTTATTATACAGAAAGTTAATACAAGTTTAACTTGGACCAACGAGTTCAATGGTGAGCATGTGATGTACCGATACTCTCTATTATGAACCTGTAATTAACGCAATAAAAAAATGCAAACTATGAATTCTTTGTTTGTTCATTTCCGATAGTTGTTGTCTAACACCTTCCATTGTTTGTAAAACTTGCAATAGGGTTCATCGCCCTTTAGAGCGTTTAGTATTTGTCACAGTTATCTTACTGAGAAGGGGCTTTCAGGCAAAACCATTGTTTAATACCGGTTTACAAGGTTATTTACCCAATAACGCAAATGTAATGGTCCATAACTCTCAGGCATGCATCTGTTGAAAACCGAATGATCAAAGTGTCATCAGATAACGCAAACAGGGCCAAAATTTTGTAAAATAGCACTGTGAAATATACTGTCCAAAAACTTAGAGTCATTAATTAGGGACGAAAATTTGTATGTGCGAAAATTAAGAGTCACAAAAATTTATTATTTTTGCTAAAAAAAGGGGTGTCTGAAAACATAGATTGTCTGAAAACATAGAGTAATTACGTAATTTGTTTCTCCAATTTCCATTTTTAAATAATATGTTTTCAATTGGATGAGGCACTGTGTCAATGTGTTGTTAACCAGATTATTTCACTGAACAAAGCCATTCCAAGATTAATGTCTTATCCCAACTTCACATAATACACTGTTCTATGTTCCTTTCTGAAAGGTTAAGGTCACTAAGAGGTCAAAGGTCAAATATGGCCGAAGTACGGCTTTTTGTTATATTTTCAATGCAAATAATAGAAAGCCACATGTATTATGACGTAGTGTTTATGACATGCGGTTGTCTGTGTGTGGTGGTCCCATCTGTGTTTGTGAAACATCGCAGAGTAATCCAGTGTTTTTTTCCTCACCATTTTTGGAATGGGGCCGGGTCCCTTTGCATTGGGAAAAATAGCGTCGTTTTGACTAAAATTGGGAAATAAATATTGTTGATTTTTTGCTAACAAATACTTTAAAATTGAGAATAAAATTGATTTCAATATTACATTTACTAAGGTTCAACTTATAGAGCTTCAATTGAAATGAATTAAATGTTGAAACTTATTAAACAAATTTGAACGAAAAACAACACTGGCAGTTTATTGCAACTTTGTCAATATTCTTGTAATTAAGCCCTATTTGCAAAATGTGTATTTGGATTTGAAAAAATTGCAACTCTTCTTAGAGATTGTTTATTGTTTGAAAATGTTTATTGTTTGAAAATTACATCTTTAAACATAATTTACTGGAATAAAATAGCATGTCATCAGATGAAATAGATTTTCAAACTATACCTGTTTCAACGTTAAGTGACATTTAAAACAATACAAAACAAGAAAACCTGTCTGTATTCATGACACCAAAAATTATTCTGGAAAAACACAATCTCTGTTTCGTGGTGAACAATATTTTTTCTGTAAAAAGATAAGAGGTGGAATATAAAACTAATTATAGTCCTTCAAAATAAACTGCTGAATCCATATGGGAAATATAAAGGTAAACAATTTTTGTTCATTTTACCTAGTAACATTTCCTTGGCAAACACTAAACTTTTATAGCTGTCTTGAAAAATCTCAGAATGGTAAGACAGGAAACAATGTAGGAGCAAAGGAGCTTGTAAAATAAAGTTTAATGTAAAATACCCTTATGTAATGTAAAATATGAGGGCTTTAATTTTTTTACCAGAAATGACTGCAACGGTCTATGGGAATATTTTCCTTCAGTTTCATATTCAAAGCTCATGTGCCAAAACTTGCTGTCAAATTTGATTGGCATCTGTGTTCTTATCATCATATTCCATGTTGGATATAACTTGTTTTATTAATACAAAAAATATAGCATGCCAGTATGTTGATTGAGTTTTGATTTGGATGGGCATGGAAAACTCGATATGACATCCGTCATCACTGGCACATGCACATACAAATGGGAGATTTCTAGCAAAGAAAGGTATCAAGTTCTGCACCAGCTTCATTAAGAGCATACCCACTGACCAATGTCATGTCTTGTGCTGTCAATATCTGTGAGACATGCTCCCGTTGAAAGGTGAACTGATATGTTTTGCTATGTTTTTACAGGCGTGATTGCTATTTATTGATTGATCAGTGCTTTTGGTCTAATAATTTGTCTTGAGTTTTGCAAGTATCGTAGTGCTATTTGTTGCAATCCCTTAAATATATCTGAAGTCTCATTTTGAATAAACAACTATAGATAGTTTCCTTCTTTTGAACAGTACAATTAAGTTGTCATAATAGTTAGATTGTCATGTCCCAGAAATCGGTTGTAACTGAAAAAGCGATCATTCATTTTGTATTAGTGCAAACATGTTGTAAAAATTGTGTCTATTTTGAGACATTGACATCATTTCAGCCGTAATTGCGTAGTTACATTCCTGGGAAAACTGATGAGTTGTATGTCACATGACGACCTGGTCTTCATCAGTTACAGGAATCTACTGACCTTTCCAATCTTGTAACCAATCAGACCACATGACCTGCATGACACCAGCAGACAATATCATAACGATATTTGCAGCTTTTTTCCACTTCTTTCTTGCATCTCATTTTGTATCTTTGGGTTTATAAGGATCATTTTATGAAAGGATTACATGGGTTCAGAGTTTGAATAGCTTGATAACTTCTTTGATATCTACAACTGGAATTTAAAAAGCACCATACATTCTCTTGAATATTATCTATGTTACCAGAGCACATCCTTCTAGTGTTGAAATTTTGGATATTGTTATTAGGAACACTGATTTTTTATGGGTTAACTTTATTTTATGAAATATTTTACGAAATATTCATGGATTTTGAGTGTTAATAAGGCTTTAAAAAGCAGGTGATTCTTTGGCTACCTTGTGATTTTCTAAGCATTCATCCCATATGGTTATAATTTCGGAACTTAAGTAAAACCAAAAGTATCTCCTTCATTTGGTCATAAATTGGGATTGGTAATGCTAAGTGCATTATTGTGCAACATAGGGAATATGAATGGAAAAGAAACTAGTCAGGAAATTTTTCTATGATTGATAATCTTATTAAGCAATCAGTGATAATTATGCAGCAAATGTTGTTTTTTTGGCAGTGCCAACATGGATTTTGGTATTGTCGTTGATGAATTGATGGAGACAACCACCTAGCTAATTAAGTCCATAGCGCTTTTATCATTGGTACATACAGTGTTAGACATATAATATACAGGAATATTCTCTTGTGTACAAGGGGTTTTCATATATTGGATAATAATCATTAAATGCTTTGAAGTGCACGTTATTCTTTGATTGTTTCATTTGTGTTTTGTGTGATTTTTTTTGGGGTTGATAGATGTGGAGGATTTATAATTCGTCTTAGAATTTATTTTATCTCTAAGTTTTGGAATAGACTAGGCTATCCGATTATCAGATCAAGTTGTCAGATTAGAGTTAATGTCTGGAATGTTTATTTTTTTCATTTGAGTGCAAGAATCCACTGTAATATTTATAGCCTTTTTGTAGAAAAGAAAAAACTTTAAAATGTGCCAAATTGTTGATTTTAATTGCGGAATCATTCCTTTATTTTGTAATTTAAATCAAGGACACAGAATTATGGAAGTGTTAGAAAATAAGAAAAAAAAGGATAATTTGTTTCAGCATGTGTAATGTTCCAGAAGTTAATGGAATCACACAACTAAATGACAAATATTGTTCGCATCAAGATGTCATTGGTTTTACAGATGCTAGTGGAGATCTGTTACTTGTCTGAGAAACCTTGGGGGAAAATAAGAGATTCATGTGTGCAACAAATGACAATTATCTCATTGGCACTTGGACAACTTTTCTCAGGGCTGTAGAGTAGAATCAGATATTACTAATGGCATCTTTGTAATCAGGGGAAGTAACTGCTGCATTATTTCTGTGTATTAGAATTTTGGCTATAATATTTGCTGGTAGCCACATGATGTTGGTTTTGTGCTTGCCAAAAAATGCCATCCGTTGAAACTGCTTGTCATCCGTTATTGTCATGTAATGAGTGTAAGTGCTTACTGGCTTTGTTGTTGTTTTGTTCAAGAAATTTTGCAAGGGAACTTGTGTTGGAGAATAATAAGTTGGCGCTAAAAATGAAACAAGCATTTTAATTGTTTGAATTTGAAAAATTTGGAAAACTGTGCTACATAAAGAGCAAACCTTGGATTTGCAATGTTTCAAAAGCCATTGGAACAAAGGAATATTATGCAAGAGATGTGATGTATAGTTTTTCCTTATAAGTCGGATACTTAAGCTGTTCAGAAATATATATTTAAACTGCATTATGGCAAACATATTTCTACAGAAAGATACAACTTGGTTTACAATCTTTCCAAAGCTGTTGGAACATACAATTTGTTGTGAATCGTGACAATTTGATGGGAATCGTGGCAATGTTAAAAAAGGTGTTCCTAGTAAGTTTGGATACCTGCCAGTAAAAACTGAACATATTGAGATAAACATTAGAACTGCAAGAGTTTCTGACCGCTATACACTTAATAAGACAAACATCATTGTCATGGGTCAGACTGACCCATGCAAACCCAGCAAACAAAAAAGGTGTTCCTAGTAAGTGTGGATACCTACCGTAATATACTAAATATATTGTAATCAAAATTAGAAACAGGAAGAGTCTATACACTAAATAAGGAAAAGCATCATGGGTCAGAATGACAGCAAACATGTTGTGGCTGCATCGGAGACAGTACAGATCCAGGAGGCCAAACAGATGAGCAAAAACACACAGGATCCTCCTGAGCAGAAGTTGAAGCTCTTCAAGAAGAAGGGAAAGAAGAGCTGGAAGAAAACGTTGTTCAAGGAGGTAGGTCCTTGATGAAGATTTTTTTTCAATTTTCAACAAAGTTAAATGTCCTGGTGGTCATTAGAGTGTGGGGGAGGGGGAATTGGGGCGGCTTTGTCAAAATGGTGGTTTTTAGTCAATGACTTCAGTTTTCATTGACCAATCTTGATGAAACTTTGGATACAGCAAGTTTACAAGGAGACCTTGGTATTGCCATTCAGGCCATTTGGTTAAGGGTACTTTTCCTTAAAAAAATGTGTCCCCTTAAATTTGAGAAAGGATTGAGGTATGCGCTGAATTTTCAGCACACCTGACCATTTGAAAAACCTCTTTAGAAATCACATTAATGACTCAACCTTAATGAAACTTGGTCAGAATGGTTGTTGTGGTAATATCTTGTCCAAGTTCAAATCTGTGTCATGTGTCCAAAAACTAGGTCACCAGGTGAAATCTTATAAAATCTTGTTACCACTTAAGAAGCCACATTTAACACACAATCTTGGTGACACTTTTTGCCACTCATTTATGACTCAATCTTCAATTATCATCGTCAGAATGTTTATCTGACCAAATGTTAGGTCACCAAGTCAGATCTTTGTAAAACGTATTACCACTAAAGACACAACATTTATTACGATCATGATGAAACTACATGTAGTTCAAAATGTTTATCTTGACAATATATATGTCAAGTGTGAATCTTGGTCTCTTGTGTTTAAAACCTGGGCCACCATATTTAATCTTAGAAAAACTTGTTTGCTACTCTAGAAGACATGTTTATGGCTCAATCTTGATAAAACATTGTCAGATTGTTGATCTCGAAAATATTAAGTCCTGTTTGAATCTAGGTCAAGTGGGGTTAAACAAACTAGGTCACAAGGTCAATCTTGGAAAGTTGGTGTATCTTGAATTCAATGAGTGCTTTAAGGTCACCATGTCCCTCTTGTTTATGTATAGCATATTGGGTAGCTTTGGATTGCATTTTGGACCAGTAAGGTAAGGTTAAAGCTTAGTGTACATAGTTAAATTTTATGAGTGTCACCAATTAAACAGGTGTCCACTGACTGTCGACAGATTAATATTAGTTTCCACAGATTAATTCTTTATGTGTCCATGGACCAATCACACGAATGCCCACAAACAAATCGACCAGTGGCTATATACTGGGGTAGGTCATTGCTCCACCCACTTAGTTTCTTACTGGTTGGTTCATTCATTAGTTTGGTTGATAGCTGACAAGTGGTCAATTATATGAGTGTACACATACAATTTTAAGAGGTTTACACAAATCAGTCGTATGCACAAAACTATTATATGGTTTTGGACCAGTCAAATGAGTGTCCACAAACCAAAAAATATGATACGAGTGTCCATATACACATGTTATCGATGTTAACAAACACATTTTATCGATGTTAACAAACGCATTTTATCAATGTTAACAAACACATTTTATCAATGTTAACAAACACATTTTATCAATGTTAACATAATCATATTATCAAGGTTAACTTACAGACTTTATTATTTTGAGTATGCATATGGAAATTGTCTTCACCCAGCATTTACTGTGATTGTTAACTTTACAAGAAGACTTTCCCCGTTTCAATCATAGTGTTCATTGGCTTGTTTGATTGCTTATCTCATGCCAGTAGCAATTCACGTCACACAATTGGCTTTCTAGTGTCCAATATGCAGACAAATAACCTATTTGCCCCTCTGGTTTCCACAAATAAGGCTCTATTGGCTGTTATCAACTGATATTTGTGTGTATTTTTAGCAGCGTGAAGTTAAATTCAGTAGTGTGATTTCCTTTTATAGTCTATCATAATATAATGATGTTTTTCTGATAGGTATTGATTGTTTTGGCAAATGTTTTTTGGCTCGAGTATTTCTTTGTGTATGTTTTTGCAGAAACTTTCTTGTCCATAGGTTCTGTCTTAATTTTTTTTTTATAAACTTGAGTTATTTATTTCTGAACACTTGATGTATAGTTGAACATTAGTTTGCATATAAATTATCTGTTAAGTATTTCTTAAGTAAAAATAAATGTTACACAGGGTTGTGTCAAGTTAGGCTAAAAAATTTGTGACTTGTTTCTCAGACACTTCATGAAACAAATAAATAATACAAATATGAAAAGGGAAATATCCATGATCATAAATACAACAAATAAAATAGAAAAGCGAATACAAATGTAATGATTAATATCTTAATTAATAAACTAACATTTGGCTTCATATAAAAAATCTTTTTGTTTCTAGACCAATGTGAAGTATACGAGACCCAGATGCAGTATTGGCTGCAGTGTAATTAATGTCTTTGCCAAATTGTTTTTGGCCAGCTTTTGTGAAAATAACAATAATTATAAAGGAAAAACTCATGCCAGATTTTAACCCTTTGCATGCTGGGAAATTTGTTGTCTGCTTAAATGTTGTCTGCTAAATTTCTAAAATTAGCATTTTCTTCGATTTTTTTTCAAAGAATACTATCAGAATAGCAAACAGTTTGGATCCTGATGAGACGCCACGTTCTGTGGCGTCTCATCTGGATCCAAACTGTTTGCAAAGGCCTTCAAAATCCGGTTCCAGCGCTCAAAGGGTTAACTGGAGCAAAGCTAGATATGTGTGCTCAATCAATCTAAAGCGTATAAATTGGATCCAACCTGGAACTTCTCAGCATACAGAGCCATTTGTTCTCAATAGTTTATTTTCATTATTTACATACTCATTTGTATATATTCTGTTATATT
The DNA here is from genome assembly GCA_007657795.1 of Dreissena rostriformis. Classification (NCBI taxonomy): domain Eukaryota; kingdom Metazoa; phylum Mollusca; class Bivalvia; order Myida; family Dreissenidae; genus Dreissena; species Dreissena rostriformis. The sequence continues at coordinate 50,636 of VMBQ01003113.1, forward strand.
CATGTTTATTTGATTATCCCCAGAAAAAAGGGAACTAAAAACATGTAAACATTTTCATGCCCCCAGCATCTGGAAGCTGAAGAAATGTAGTGACAGTAACAGTCATGTCTGTTTGTTCTTCCTTTTGTCTTTCTATCTGTAACAGGTGCATCAGAGTTTGCCATTTGTCTAGCACCATCACTAATTGTCACAACTCTTTGATACATATGCACTGTTTCTTATGACTGTTCCTCATCCAACCATATGATAAAACCTCACTTTGATCTTGACCATGGACTTACATTAATAGATTTGGGCTATTTCTTGGTTAATAAACTTTTCCGTTAAAGGTTGTTCTTACAGTGCTTGCTTATACACACACAGTCATTGCTTGTGACCACACCCAATCTACCCATATCATCTAAATTAACTTTAATCTTGACCTAATTTGGAATTATTCAAAACATTTTACAGTGACAGGTTTAGTAGATTTTTTTCCATTGTGTCAACTATCTGTTGCAACAGCCCTTTAATACTCACACAGTTGTTGGTTATGATGTGATTCACTATCCATTAACCCTTTGAGCCCTGGAACCGGATTTTGAAGGCCTTTGCAAACAGTTTGGATCCAGATGAGACGCCACAGAATGTGGCGTCTCATCAGGATCCAAACTGTTTGCTATTCTGATAGTATTCTTTGAATGTTTTTTGAAGAAAATGCTAATTTTAGAAATTCAGCAGACAACATTTTAGCAGACGACAAATTTCCCAGCATGAAAAGGGTTAGATAAGGATCTAGAGCAAATTATAGCAGGGTGCTGTGCCTTGCTGCTTTTGCTTCATTCTTCATGCCCCTCTGGACTGGTCAACCCAAGTAGTGTGAAAAATCCTTTTTGAATTGTAATGTATTTGTGTCAAACATAAAGATTATTCTTACAAACCTTTATTACAAGTGTCAGGCTATGCAATTTCTAGGAGTAAGCAATATACATGTATTAGAAAATGTCACCAGACTGGTATAGCTTTCAACCCTGCACCTTATTTGCCAGCACCATGTACCTATGTTGTCCTTAATTGTTCCCAACCATCACCATTTCACCAAACCTCTTCAGTTACTGCAAATTCAGAAGAGAATGTTGTCATAGGTGGCAAGCTCAATGATGTTAAACTGTAAATCTTTGTTGTTGGGAAAGTGGGCTTGTTATTTGGCACACTACACAAGCATGAATGTAATGTACACTTAAGGCACGAAAATCTGGACCAAACCAGGGCCAACTCCGGATGTATTGGACATCGCAAAATAACGAATTGTGTAATAGTGGAACTGCAGTGCACTCCATTATATCTTTACATTTTCATATGGATTTCTTTCAAATAATTGCTTTTTATGCCCCCAAAGGTGGGCATATAGTGATCGCACTGTCCGTCTGTCTGTCTGTCTGTCCTTCTGAAATTCCGTCACACTTTTTGCGTTTAGGTTTCGAAAAAAAAAAAGAAAAAAAAAAAGCGGCGCAGTAGGGGGCATTGTGTTTCTGACAAACACATCTCTTGTTTTTAGTGAAATAAATGTTGTAAACATTAATAACAACTGATTTTCCTTCAAAATGCATTTAAATATTCTTTGTAGACTGTGAGGAGCTTGCATAATTGTTTATAAAAATAGTATGCTTATTTTCTTTGACATACAATCAACGGTGGCATAGCATGCCTTAATCACATTTAATTATTGCTGGAATTGCAAGATTTGCAGGTATTTTGTAAGAAGAAGTGAGGGAGTGGCTTCAAATAGAAAGTAATAATTGCACAATCAGCCTGATGTGCATGTACTCTTGTAAAGCTTTGAATTAAGTAGTTTTAAGAGGTGGGAATAATTGTTACTGAAGTGGTCATGAAACGTTTTGATATAATATATTAATTACTGTGACTTTAAAAATATGTTTTTCTAAATATGTAAAGCGAAATTCTGATTCTTGATTGCTTTTCTTTGATATGCCTATTAAGAAAACATGACAATTGATGATCTTCTTAATAAAACCTAATAGTTCTTTAATACTGATTGTTTTGTTTAAGATTTTGCATTTTATGTCATAATTAAGATATGTCTGTCATTATACTATTCTTTGTGATTTAAAATTATTATATCAAGCAATATTATTTTATGTTGTACTTTATAGTGTATTATCGTTTGCACAAATCATATATTTTTAGATATACCGGTAATATTATTTATGCATATTTTAGTGGCTCAGTTAAATTTCCACTCAAAATCATGATAAAATACTCAATAAAAGCACAATATTTCTAAGTGGCTTGGCAAAAGCAAAATATAATCAGTACCTTCACTGTATAATGTTTCAATAAGTACACAACTACAACAATTAATATTGAACAAGCAAATGTTGCTTTTATAATTACAATAATGGCCAACGTTTTACAATATCATTACTTACAAATATCAGATAATACATTAAAAGTTTTCTTGTAAAATGTAAGAGAATTTGAAACAACAACTGTTTATGTCCTGCATACAATGTGATGTTCGATGTCTTTTCACTGGATTATTCATTGTTTTCTTTATCCCTTGATGGGTTTTCTTTCGATAATCCGTGATGTAATTAAGAAAATTGATCACATAAATTCTTCTCCGTAGACACACCTTGATGGTAAATGTTAAATGTCTGGTTTGATTTCCTGCAAGTATTTGGTGTAGCCTCTTAGACTTGGGGTGTAACCTTTCAGTTTTTCGAGGCTTTAAATCTACATAGGTATCACGCTGAAGTATATTCGTAGGTATCAGATAGGTATAGTTTGAGTTTGTCTGTATAAGATTGATATCTCACTTGAAACATCAGTTCATTTCAATAAATGAGAGGCAATAAACGGGAATATACTCCAACATTAAAAAGCTAAGTGAACATGCTGCACGCTGGTATAATGAGCAACGGGTCCCATTAAATATCCCTAAATCTTCTATTTATTATGAAAATAGCCTGAAAATAGAAGTTGTGAGGTAAACTGAGTTATTATCCATAATTACTTAGGTACTGGTAAACAAAAATAAATATGTTTTTGTTTCTGAATGTGTTATTTTAAACAATTTGTTTACGAAAGTGAAAGTTCTATTAAAAATATATGAGAAATGTGGCTAATAGAATGACTGTACAGACAGAGAAAAAGGAATTAATAAAACAAATAATAAATATGTGATGGATTAGACATAATGTCTTCATAGATAATAAATTTTACTATTCCTAGAAGATTGCATTTTAATATACCAAACAAGTGATACTATGTACATGTATTATAATTTACTTTGCTCGTATAGTTAAGATTTTCCCACTGAGAATTATATACTCACTGGAGGATGCATGCACTTTGAGCCTTGCTCTGTGAAAATGGGCCTAACGCACAAGCTTATGAGGGACTACACTTCCGCCCAAAACTGAATTTTCGCTAAGAAGAAAAAACAACAAACAAATATACCATACAAGGGGAAAGTTTTGTCTCTGATTAGCTTGTGCGAATTGCACAGGCTAATATGGGCAACACTTTTATGAACATGCATTAATCCCCGTTTTCCTAGAGCACTGTGCAGCGCACTTTGTTATGATATTTTTTTTTTCCATTTGACAAGTTTCAGGATGTTAGCACTGCAGCCTGTAAAATTCATAACCATGATTGAAAGATGTTGTTGTATTGGGAGTTCCATATCACATGTTTGCAGGCATGTTTTGTTTTTGCTTATTTCAACCTAATAAATCAAGAATGATGCAGTCGTTTCTGTCAATTTTCTAATTCATCATATGTTTTTTGTAAGTTGCACATGAAATAAGAAAACACTTTTAAAGAATTCTTATGTGTTCTGGAAAAACTGGGCTTAATGCATGTGTGTAAAGTGTTGTCCAAGATAAGCTTGTGCAGTCCGCACAGGCTAATAAGGGATGACATTTTCCGCTTTAATGGAATATTTTGTTTAGAAGAAGTCTTTAAACAAAAATCCAGTCTAGGTGGAAAGTGAATTCCCTAAGAAGCCTGTGCAGACTGCACAGGCTAATTTGGGACGACATTTAAGGCACATGCATTAAGCCAAGTTTTCCCAGAACGGTGCTTATATAATGATCACATGATTGAAGTAGCAACATTAATTCAAAATATGTGCATTTGTCTCACAGCAAGAGAATCGCTGTATTATCCAGCATTTGTTGCAAGTGCAGTAGGTTCTGATCAAGGTTGTAAAGGTTTTTATTTTTAAAATTGTAACAATAACCATAATTGCATCTTGTGAGGGTCTGAGGGGCTTATTAGTCTTCTTAGGCATACCTATCATATGCAGATATTTGGCTTTCATGGAACAATATGAGTTATGATAATGCTCTATGGATTGTATGTAGACAGCAAATTGATTTTGTCAATACATTGAGAATTTTATTCTTCAAGATATTTGGTCCATTAACATTTTCACTTTGAGGTGTTGATCTTTCACACACCAGTGGAATTGGTCCATTGTCAATGACATTTTACAGTTGCCAAAAAAACACACAAACCGATGCATTATCAAGAAATTATATGTTAATGTCCTCAGCCAAGATCTACATAATATTATTATAAAAAAGGAATACATTTTTATTTTGTCTTTAGCAACAAAAAAGGAAATAATTATGTAACAACCATCCTTGTGATGTGGTTTCTGAGTGTAAACTAATATAATTCTTGAAGCATGCAAATGCTGGAAGTTGAGTTAGTAACCCAAATTGTGTATTTAAAGGCAACTGCTCATGATAATTATTCTTATTTGTACGCTTGAAATATTTTTAAAATAAACAGGGTATTGAATTGTTGTTGAACTTAAAGAAGGAATCTTAACAGGTTACCAAAACTAAGGTCAAATGTACTTAACCTCCAAAAAATAAAATAAAAAATAAAATAATTTGCCAAAACACATCAGGTACAATCTCTGCCTAATTGCCCAAGGAATTATTGAGTTTCAACTCTTGCTTTATCTGAAATTTATCCTTTTGAATAACAACTATATATTTTTAGCAGGTTTCATCCAATTTTCCCCAAATCACTAGATTTTTTTAACTTGAAGGGGGCATAATTGTGGTGCAATCCGCTCTTGATTTTATCAAAATGTGGAGGAATATTTTAACACGTTTTTGGCATAACCACTGCCATCAGCGTTGAAACTACAGGAGAGCATGTTGCATATCTGCTTCCCAGACGGCATTTCTGGTGTTTGTGCAGTTAGCAATCATGTATTAATAACCGCCTAATATTGGCCTAATAAAATACTTTGAGCCCACTTATGAAATCTCGAGTGGTTCCCGTGGAATCAGATGCTGTGCATTCAATATTATTTTGAGAGTTCTTTGAAATATAGAAATATACCCGACAATAAAAGTTCTGAGAAAACCTTTTGATTTCCTAATATTGCCAGTTTTGTAACCTCACAACATTTTAACAAAACATACTCCACTGATTTAATAATAGTGATTTTGACTGTTTTTAGGGGTCAAATTCAGCACAATACCGTTAAGTTATTTAAATAAATATTGATCAAACATTATTTATGGAATAAAAATAACATGTCTCTAGATGAAATAGATTTTCAACATATATTTTTTCACTGTTAAGAGGCATTTATTACAACAAAAAAATACAAAACAAATTATTGCCATGAAAACGTGTCTGTAACCTAGCAGCTAGCAGAAAAGATTCATATCAACAATTTTTTTTTCTGGAAAAAACACAATTTCAGTTTTTTGGTTAATAAAAATCTAGTGGAATATTTCCCTTCAGTTTCAAAATCAAAGCTCTTGTACCATAACTTGCTGTGAAATTTGATTGGCATCTGCTTTCTTATCATCATATCCCATGTTGGATATAACTTGTTTTATTAATACAAAAAACATAGCATGCCAGTATGTTTGATTGAGTTTTGATTTGGAATGGCATGGACCATTTGATATGATATCCATCATCAATTGCAAAAACAAATGCAAACTCAAGTTTTCTAGCAAATTGGGGCCACATAGCATAGAGAAGTATCAAGTTCTGTGCAAGCTTCATTTAGACCATCATCATGTCTTGTGCTGTCAATATCAGTGAGACATGCTCCCGATGAAAGGTGAACTGATATGTTTTGCTATGTTTTCACAGGCGTGATTGCTATTTATTGATTGATGAGTGCTTTTGGCCAATTAATTGGTCCTGAGTTTTGCTAGTATTAGTTAAAATGGCTAGAAATATATGTTTAGTCTCATTTTGAATTTATAACAGTGATATTTATACAGTTCAAACTGAGAACAGCGGTCAGTCAAGGGAAATGACCAAAGTGACCGTTGTAGACAGGTGGCCGTTGTTTTAAGATGACCACTTTTTAGATCGTTGGTCAGTTGGTAGTATTAAGCTGCTAGGTCGTTATACCACCCAGTTGTTTCGTAAACATAGTAATTTAAACAAAGGCTTATAATTGCCGATAAATTAGTATAACATACATTATTTCTAGTGAATACTACACATTAATATCTTATAAATTGATTTAAATTCATACCTATTCTTAAACGTTTGAGTTTATCAACGATAATAATGTTGTTTACTTATGCATCTCTTTAATTCTGTAAATCAGACATTTCGTATTACGTTCATTGGAAGATATTTTTAAATAACGGTCGTCATGTGTCAATGACGTCACATCCGGAGAAGTAATAGCGCATTGCTGTTATAAACCAAAAGTACGACATAACGTTATCGTTCTCATGCAAAAAATCCAAAAGTTTTAATATTTATTAGTACACAAACATCACACAAACATCATTGTTATTTGTTATTTAACACATCTAAGCACAATTTATCTTTAAATCATTGTCAAACATCGGTTTTCGGGACTTTATCCTCTGGAAATTGAAACTGGCATTTGGGTAACAGACGTTTTACGTGACAAAATGTCCGCTTCCTTAAATGCAGAAAGTTTGTTACAAAAGTTGCAATTCGATGCCCGTTGTGCCAAAATAAACGATCACTAATCCTTTTATCACCTTCTTATAATAACACACGCTAGCTAAGTGTTGTTGTTCACACCTAATCAGCGATAAAGATCCATTGATTTTGTTATGCGCTATTACTATGGCGTTATGACTGGGCCGCTAATTGCTACTTATACACATTGTTATTGTTACTTGCACATATTTCATGCAATCAGAAATTAAATTGTCGCTAAGTCGTTATTGGTTTTCTCGCAGCGGGCCGCTTTTATCATAGCAAAGGCAGTTACCGCAATCAAATTCTTTACCGGCAAAATAGACGCACAATAGACGCTAGGACGTCAAAGGTAAAATACAACAACGCAGATTGAATTGTGTGTTTACTTTTCGCAACTCGAAACGACTGACTTGTGACCGTTGTTTCGAGTTCAAAATGACTTTGGGAGTGAAATATACTGGCCGTTGGCTGTTATGGACGATTGACCGTTGTTCCCAAGTGTAATATAGAGTGATTTTTGTCGGGGGGGAGTCCAGACTGACCGTTGTCTGTAGTTGACCGTTATTTTGAGTTGACCGCTAGGTCAGTTTAGACTGTATATTGATAGTAGTTATTTCTGTCGAAAAGCATAATAAAGAAGTCTTATAAATTAACCTGCTATGTCCCAGAAATCAGTTCAAACTGAAATAGCAATCATTCATTTTGTATTGGTGCAAATATGTTGTAAAAATTGTGTCTGTTCTGAGACATTAACATCATTTCAGTCCTAAAGTGGCCTAACTACATTCCTGGGAAAAGTGATGAGTTGAGTGTCACATGATGACCTGGTCTTCATCAGTTACAGGAATATACTGATCTTTCCTATCTGGCCAATCAGACCACATGACCTGCATGACACCAGCAGACAATTTCATTAGCATTTGCTGCTTTTTTCCACTTCTTTCTTGCATCTCATTTTGTATCTTTGGGTTTATTAGGATCATTTTATGGAAGGAATGCATGAAGTCAGATTTTGATACTCTGCTTGATAACTACTTTGATTAACTACAACAGGAATTTAAAAAGCTCCACATTCTTTTAAAAGGGACTTATTCACAGTTTGGTAAATTGAAAGAAATTGTTTTGGATTTGCAAATTTGTGTTGTAGTTATGTTATTTGTAAGGAAAAAGTAAAACTGAACATTAACCATGCTCTTAAATATCCATTATATGCATTTTTTGACGATTTAAAAACCTGAAAATTTTAAAGCGTTAAAATGTGAAACGATTGAATAATTTGGAGAGTTCTGTTGTTATTGTTATATTTTTTGACATTACGAGGATTGCTTATATAAAGTATAAAAAACATAACTCACTATAGCAGCACAGATGGCCGAGTTGTTTAAGCGATAGACTTTTACTCCAAGGGTCAGTGGTTCGAACCCAGTTGTGGATTACTTTTTTTTTCTTTCTTTAATTTTATTATTTTTTTTATACTTGAGCTCTTTTGTTCTGATGTTTAAATTTATCAATTTAAAGCATTTAATGACAAACTTCAAAACATGCAAAAATCTGTGAACAAGTCCGTTTAAAGAGCAGGTGATTCTTTGGCTGCCTAGTGATTTTCCCATATGGTTATAATTTCGGAACTTAAGTAGAAACCAAAAGTATCTCCTTTGTTTGGTCATAAATTTGGATTGGTAATGCTAAGTGCATTATTGTGTCAGTTAGTTATAAATTAAATCCTGGAATTTGTGCAATAATTGTGTAAGCAGATATATTGCCAGAATATTGGATACAAATGTCAGTAAATTAGCCGATTGTCAAACATGTGCAACAGAGGGAATATGAATGGGAAAGCAGCTTTTTGGGAAATTCTTGGAGGATAGATAATCTTATTAAGCAATCAGTGATAATTATGAAGCAAAGAGTGTTAGCTGTGCCAACATATTTTTTGTCGTTGTTGATGAATTGATGGAGACAACCACATTATTATATCCCTAGCACGTTTATCATTTGGAAATACAATGTTAGACACATGAACAGGAATAGTCTCTTTTGTACATTGAGTTTTCTTATATTGGATGATAATCATTGAATGCTTTAAAGTGCGCATTTAACTTTGATTGTTTCATTTGTGTTTTGTGTGATTTCTTTGGTTTGACAGATGTGGAGGATTTATATTTCATCTATGAAAATCAATTGTATCTAAGTTTTGGAATAGATTTGCCTATCATATTATCAGATAGGTTGTCAGATAAGAGTTAATGTCTGGAATACATTTTTTCTGCTTTATTTCATTTGAGAATTTAAGAATCCACTGTACGATACGGTATATTGCATTTTTTGTAAAGAAGAAAAAAACGTTAAAATTTATAAAAAATTGTTGACTTTAATAGCGGAATCTTTTACTTATTTTGTAATTTAAAACAAGGACACAAAATTGCTTTTGTGTTAAAAGTGTTGCAAATGAGAAAAAACTATTTATTGCTAAAGATAATTTGTTTCTGCGTTTGTAATGTTCAGATAAGAATAAGTTAATGGAATCACACAACTAAATGATAAATATTGTTTGCATCAAGTTGTCATTGGTTTTACAGATGCTAGTGGAGATCTGTTACAAGTCTAGGAAACCTTGGGGGAAAATATGAGATTCATGTGTGCTACAAATGACAATTATTTCATTGGCACTTAGACAACAATTCTCAGGGCTGTAGAGAAGAAAGAGATATAAGTTATGGTGTCTTTGTAATAAGGGGAGGTGACTGGTGCATTGATTATGTGTATTAGAATTTGGCTACTGTGAATCAAATATTAGTAATGGTGTCTTTGTGATCAGGGGAGGTAAATGCTGCATTGATTCTATGTATCAGAATTTAGGCTATAGTTTGCTGGTGGCCGCATGGTGTTGGTTTTGTGCTTGTCAAAAATGCCATCGGTTGAAACTGCTTGTCATCTGTTAAGTCTGAATATTGTCATGTAATGGGTGTAAGTGCTTTCTGACTTTGTTGTTGTTTTGTTAAAGAAAAGTTGCACAGGAACTTGTGTTGAGGTATTATAATTGGCTGCTAAAAATGAAACAAGCATTTCAATAGTGTGAATTAAAGAAATTGGAAAACTGAGCTTTATAAAGAGCATACTGTGGATTTGCAATGTTTCAAAAGCCATTTGAAAAAAGGAATATGATGCAAATGATGTGATGCATAGTTTTCTTTATTAGTCGGATACTGAAGCTGTGTAGAAATAAATATTGAAACTGCACAATAGTCTTACAGCAAAAATATTACTGGAGAAAGATACATCTTGGTTCACAATCCTTCCAAAGCTGTTGGAACATACAATTTGTTGTGAATCCTGATAATGTAAAAAGGGTGTTCTTATTTAGTTTCAATACTCAATGGTAAAAACTGGACATATTGAGATAAACATTAGAACAGCAAGAGTTTGTATACACCATTTTACGCTCAATAAGACAAACACCAGCATCATGGGTCAGAGTGAAAGCCAGCCCAGCAAACAAAAAAAGGTGTTCCTAAAAAGTTTTGATGCCCAATGGTAAAAACTGTACATATTGTGATATACCTTAGAATATCAAGAGTCTATGACCTATATTAGCTAAATAAGACAAAGCATCATGGGTCAGAATGACAGCAAACACGTTGTGGCTGCCTCTGAGACTCTACAGATCCAGGAGGCCAAACAAATGGGCAACAACACACAGGCCTCTATAGACCCTGAGCAGAAGTTGAAGTTCTTCAAAAAGAAGGGAAAGAAGAGCTGGAAGAGAACTTTGTTCAAAGAGGTAGGTCCTTCATGAAGATTTTTTTTTTCCAGTTTTCAACAAAGTTAAATGTCCTGGTGGTTATTAGAGTGTGGGGGAGGGGGAATTGGGACGGCTTTGTCAAAATGGTGGGTTATAGTCAATGACTTCAGTTTTCATTGACCAATCTTGATGAAACTTTGGAAACAGCAAGTTTACAAGGAGACCTTGGTATTGACATTGGGGCCATTCGGTTAAGGGTACTTCTCCTTTAACATAAAATTTGTCCCCTTAAATTTGAGAAAGGATTGAGGTATTGGGCTGAATTTTCAGCACACCTGAGCATGTTGAAAAACCTCTTAAGAAATCACATTAATGACTCAACCATAATGAAACTTGGTCAGAATGGTTATTGTGGTAATATCTTGTCCAAGTTCAAATCTGTGTCAAGTGTCCAAAAACTAGGTCACCAGGTGAAATCTTATAAAATCTTGTTACCACGTAAGAAGCCACATTTAACACACAATCTTGATGACACTTTTTTAGAATGTTGACTGTCACAATATCTACTAAAGCAAAGTTTGGATGTGTCTCACCTAAAAAAAATAAAAAAATAGGTCACTAGGTCAGATATTAGAAAAAAAAATCTGACCAAATATTAGGTCACCAGGTCAGATCTTTGTGAAACGTATTAACACTAAAGACACAACATTTATGACTCTCGATCATGATGAAACTACATGTAGTTCAAAATGTTTATCTTGACAATATATATGTCAAGTGTGAATCTGGGTCTCTTGTGTTTAAAACCTGGGTCACCATATTAAATCTTAGAAAAACTTGTTTGCTACTCTAGAAGACATGCTTATGGCTCAATCTTGATAAAAATTGTCTGATTGTTGATCTCATAAATATTAAGTCCTGTTTGAATCTGGGTCAAGTGGGGCTAAACAAACTAGGTCACAAGGTCAATGTTGGAAAGTTGGTGTATCTTGAATTCAATGAGTGCTTTAAGGTCACCATGTCCCTCTTGTTTATGTATAGCATATTGGGTAGCTTTGGATTGCATTTTGGACCAGTAAGGTAAGGTTAAAGGTTAGTGTACAAAGTTAAACTTAATGAGTGTCACCAATTATACAGGTGTCCACTGACTGTCAACAGATTAATATTAGTGTCCACAGATTAATTCTTTATGTGTCCATGTACCAATCACATGAATGCCCACAAACAAATCGACCAGTGGCTAAATACCGGGGTAGGTCATTGCTCCAACCACTTAGTTTCTTACTGGTTGGTTGAATCATTAGTTTGGTTTAAAGCTGACGAGTTGTCAATTATATGAGTGTACACATACAATTTTAAGAGATTTACACAAATCAGTTGTATGCACAAAACTATTATATGGTTTTGGACCAATCAAATAAGTGTCATTGATGTTAACAAACACATTTTATCAATGTTAACAAACACATTTTATCAATGTTAACAAACACATTTTATCAATGTAAACAAACACATTTTATCAATGTTAACAAACACATTTTATCAATGTTAACAAACACATTTTATCAATGTTAACAAACACATTTTATCAATATTAACAAACACATTTTATCAATATTAACAAACACATTTTATCTATGTTAACAAACACATGTTATCAATGTTAACAAACACATTTTATCAATATTAACAAACACATTTTATCAATGTTAACAAACACATTTTATCAATATTAACAAACACATTTTATCAATATTAAAAAACGCATTTTATCAATGTTAACAAACACATTTTATCAATGTTAACAAACACATTTTATCAATGTTAACAAACACATTTTATCAATATTAAAAAACACATTTTATCAATGTTAACAAACACATTTTATCAATATTAACAAACTCATTTTATCAATGTTAACAAACACATTTTATCAATATTAACAAACACGTTTTATCATATTAACAAACACATTTTATCAATGTTAACTAACACATTTTATCAATGTTAACAAACACATTTTATCAATATTAACAAACACATTTTTTCAATATTAACAAACACATTTTATCAATATTAACAAACACATTTTATCAATATTAACAAACACATTTTATCAATGTTAACAAACACATTTTATTAATGTTAACAAACACATTTTATCAATATTAACAAACACATTTTATCAATGTTTACAAACACATTTTATCAATATTAACAAACACATTTTATCAATGTTAACATAATCATTTTATCAAGGTTAACTTACAGACTTTATCAATTTTAGTATGCATATGGAACTTGTCTTCACCCAGCATTGACTGTGATTGTTAACTTTACAAGAAGACTTTCCCCGTTTCAATCATAGTGTTCATTGGCTTGTTTGATTGTTTATCTCATGCCAGTAGCAATTCATGTCACACAATTTGCTTTCTAGTGTCCAATATTGCAGACAAATAACCTAAGATACGCAGATGCAGTATTGGCTGCAGTGTTTTTAATGTCTTTGCCAAATTGTTTTTGGCCAGCTTTTGGGAAAATAACAATCATAATAATAAAGGAAATATACTCATGCCAGATTTTAAAACAAGGGCAAATATTATCTGGAAAATTCAAGAGCTGGATGTTTGCGCTCAATCAATATAAAGAGTATAAAGTGTGTCCAAGAAATCAAAGTTCGATTGGATTTTTTGGCTAATTTTTGCTTAGATATGGGATGCATTCTACCTGTGTCTTTATTTTGTACATTATCAGTCTTGGATGTTACCCACTCGACCGTCGACAGAGTCGATTGATGTTTGCGTCGGTCTAGTGAAAATTCCAAGCCGAAAGCCTGATCGGTCAAGTGCTTTTTTCGCGTCTGAACTTAGTTACATGTCCGAAATTGCTTCCTATTATAGTTATAGCTTCCTCGGCATTCAGGAGAATTTTGCTTAGTACCGATTTTGCCTGGTATTTTATTAATTGATTTTTGATTGGTAGGCGGATGGTGCGGACTTAATCGGTAACTGACGGAAAATCTTCGCTACTTTCCGAAAATCTTAAAAGTAGACGAAAATTTGCAAATGTCTGTCATCTTGAAATATTTTAAATGAACAATTTGCAAAGTAAAGCACTGCAATAGCATATTGTAAAGCAATATATTAAAAAAATTATATATTTATTACGTATTTTCTAGGTAACTGGTTTTCATTGTCTGAAATCAAACGATATGCACATTTTATTTCATGTGCAAAAAATGTAGGAGGGTGCTGCGCCCTACTGAATTTGCTTCCCCCTTTCTGCCCCTCTGGACTGGTTGATGCAAAAAGTAAAATTATTTTTAATTTTTATGTATTTGAGCAAATATTCAATGGCAAATGCAATTAATATACTTACAAACACGAATTACAATTGAAAGGCATGACATTTCTTAGATTTTGCAAAATATTAGAAAATGTCATCAGACTGTTATAACTTTTCACCCTGCTGCCATTTTTGAGCAGCACCCTGTACCTTCATTGACCACCACTCACCATATCACCAAACCTCCTTCAGTAAATGCAAATTCAAAAAGATGTTGTCAAAGACGGCATGCCCAATTATGTTAAAATGTTATTCTTTGATGTTTGGTATGTGGGGTTATTATTTGGCGCACTACAAAAGCGTGAATGTAATTTGCAATTAAGGCGCTAAAATCTGGACCAAACCAGACTGAGTTGCGATATATTGGACATCGTGAAATAACAGATCGCAAAATAGTGGATCTGCAGTGCACTCCATTTGTACCAAGCAGTCTTTGTGTACATTTCATCACATTAAGAGTTTTTGAATCTATATATTTTGTTAGTGCATTTTGTACAAATAAATGTGTTATTTTTTGTAGTGGAATAAATGTCATTAGAAGATTAATAAGAACTGATTTCCTTCCAAAATGGATTGAAATATTTGTGTACACTGTGAGGAGATTGCATAATTTTTTATAATAAAAGTATGCATATTTTTTTTTACATACAATCCATTCGGGCGTAGAATGCCTTAATCACATTTAATTATTGCTGGTATTGCAAGATTTGTAGGTATTTGGTTTGATGAAGGGACGGAGTGGCTTCAAAAAGAAAGTAATAATTGCACAATCAGCCTGATGTGCATGTACTAGATTGTACATCTTTGAATTAAGTAGTTTTAAGAGGTTTTAAGAGGTGGTAATAATTACTTCTGAAGTGGTCATGAAAAGCATTGATACAGTTTGTTTATTACTATGACTGTAAAATAATTTATTTTTCTAAATATGTAAAGCGATTTTCTTATTCTTGATTGCTTTTTTTGATATGCCTATTAAGTAAGAAAACATGACAATGGATGATATAATTAATGAAAACTCATAGTTTCTTCTGATTGCTTTGTATACATTATTGCATGTTATTTCATAATTAAGATATGTCTGTCATTAAACTATTCTTTGCAATATTAAATTATTATACCAAGCAGTATTATGTTATGTTGTACTTTATAGTATATAATGCACAAATCATACATTTTTAGATATACCAGTAATGTCATTTATGCATATTTTAGTGGCATCATGATTAAACATTCAAGTAATGCACGATATTATTTATTGGTTCAGCATACATGCCAGAATTGTTCAGGTCCAAATCGGGACATTCCATAAAAATTGTCGGGATATTTGACCAAAAAGCAGGACACTTAAAACGATCAATCATTTCACCTTTACTTAAGTCGGTAGTCAGTATATTACTTGCAAAAACTCTAATTTTCTGCACAATTTTTACGATACATGTGTTTCAGAAATTCGTGAACACAGCGTTCTTCCATTCTCCGGAAGTAAACACTCCATAAACTGGTTTGTGGGTTTCCCCAAATGCCTGAATATGACATCCAATCGGTACAGGGATAATCCCCTTGAACATATGTAAATCGTGTGACGCAATGTGAGCGCAGCGAGCACTTTTCTTATTCAACGAATCGTCAATTAACTCTAAATTTAGATTGATGCAATATGTTACAATTTTTTTTCTAAAAATCATTCGAAAACGAAAGTAAATTTATGTGAAGCATCGATGCGTATTGGTCAGCATCCAATTTGTTTGATGTACAAAATCGGTGTTTTGACATGTTTTATAACCTTAGGTGGTATAATACACAGGATAATTAGTGTCATTGGCGTTTATTTCTGAATGATACAGCTTCCGATAGCAACTAGAGACCACTAAACACCTTTGTGTGAAAGCCTGATTAAATCAATAATTTGCCGATAATTCGCCGATAAGGTGTCAAAAACAACACTGGTGCACTCCAGTAGCACAAGTGGGTTGTTAATTGGGGGCATTAAAGGGATGAGCGATGGTAAGTTTTAGCCTGAGACAGAGCTTGAATAGCGAATTTTATTGGGAACTTATAGACTTTACATTGTTTTTTTACGAATGTCGGGACAAATCGTCTCATATCGGGATGCCGGGACAAAGGGCCCAAAAGCAGGACTGTCCCGCCGAGATCGGGACATCTGGCATGTATGGGTTTAGCAAGATGCAATGATAAGTACTTACTGTAGAATCGTTTGATAAGTACAAGACTTAAACAATAAAAATTGAACAAGCAAATGTTGCTTTTATAATTACAATAACGGCCATCATTTTACAACATAATGTCTATTACTTACAAATATCAGATAATACATTAAATGTTTTTGTGTAAAATGTGAGAGAATTTGAAACAATAACTGTTCATTTCCTGAATTAAATGTGATGTTTGCTGTCTGTTTGCTGGGTGATTTGTTGTTTTCTGTATCCCTCGATCTGTTTTATTTTGATAATCCGTGATGTAATTAAGAAAATTGATCACATAAATTCTTCTCCGTAGACACACCTTGACGTGAAATGTTTAATGTCTGGTTTAATTTCCTGTAAGTATCCGGGTGTAGCCTCTTAGATTTGGGTGTATCCTTTCAGTTTTTGAGGCTTTAAATCTACACAGGTATCAAGTCGAAGTATATTCATAGATATCTTGCCAGTACCAGATTGATATCTGACTTGAAACATCAGTTCATTTCTATAAATGAGAGGCAATAAACAGGAATATACTGAGACATTAAAAAGCTTAGTGAACATGGCTGCATGCTGATATAATGAGCAATGGGTCCCATTAAAAATCCCTAAATCTTCTAAATCGCCTACTTATTAAGAAAATAGTCTGTAAATAGAAATTGTGAGGTAAACACTTATATCAAGAATAACTTACTGGTAAACAAAAATAATGATGTTTTTGTTTGTAGCATCGCCTTGAATCGTATTTTAAACAATTTTTTTGCTGAAAATTTGAATTTCATTTAAGAAATGACAAATTTAGTTTAAAGAATGACTGTATTGAAATAGAAATAAGGTATAGTATTATTTTTTTCATAAATATGTGATGGATTAGACATAATGTTTTCATAAATAGGAAATTTTAATATTCCTAGAAAAATGCATTTTAATAGACCAAACAAGTGATACTATGTATTATGATTTGCTTATCTCATTCACTAAGGATTTCCATACAAAACGTACTCGACTCTTCCAAGAGGCATGCTGCACTTTGTGGTGTTTTTTTCTTTTCAATTTGACAAGTTTCAGGATGTTAACACTGCAGCCTGTAAAAGTCATTAACATGCCCTGGCAATGTTTGATTGAAAGGTGATGATATATTAGGAGGTCCATATCACACATTTGCAGGCATGAATTTTGCACATTACAACATAATAAATCAAGACTGATGCAGTGTCTGTCAATTTTCAAATTCATCATATATGTTTTTAGCACATTTTGACAGTACCTGGAATTAATAAACTCTTTTAAGAATTGTAACTTGTTAACCCTTTCGCACTGAGCATCGTGTTAAAAATGCCTATATGCAACAGCTGAAAACCAGAACATATTTTTTTTCTTTTTTTGTGCATCATGAGTATAATAGGGTTGAAAATGAAGCCTTTTAAACTTGAATCTAGTAAGAAAGGTCTTTAATTTAATTTGATGTTCTAAGGGACTACAGATCGCTCAAATTCGTATCTGAGTGGTAAAGAGTTTTAAACACTTAAAAAATACCAGCATTTCATCTTGTGAGAGCCAGAGGGGATTGTCAGCTTCTTCGGACATATGCAGAATGGACCTTCAGGATTTCATGGAAAAATATGAGTAATGATTAACCCTTTGAGCGCTGGAACCGGATTTTGAAGGCCTTTGCAAACAGTTTGGATCCAGATGAGACGCCACAGAACGTGGCGTCTCATCAGGATCCAAACTGTTTGCTATTCTGATAGTATTCTTTGAT
>VMBQ01003113.1:69195-98773 GCA_007657795.1 Dreissena rostriformis
ATCCTTTTTTTATTTTAGAGCATTCCATGGGACAGGTTGTGAGTGGAACAAAGTCCTAGAACTGTTCAAGGACATTTTCAGAACTTTTCTAGAACGTTTGTTCCAGACCTATTTGAAGCAATTCTTCGGAACTGTTCTAAAACATTTCTAGAATTGTACTGGAACACACCGACTAGAACTGTTCTGTAATCATACTGAAAATGTTCTAGAATTATTCCGGAACAGTTGTTGAACGTTAAATGAGAAAAATTTCTAGAACAATTCTATAACAGTTCTGGAAATTTATTCAAGAAAAATTCTGGAATAGTTCTAGAACGATAGTTCAAGAATTGTTCTAGAACAAACCTTCAGAACTGTTTTAGAACAAATTGTTCTAGAAATTATTCTCATTTAACGTTCAACAACTGTTCTAAATCGTTCTAGAGCATTTTAAGGATGATTCCAGAACACTTCTAGTCATTAGTTCCAGTACAATTCTAGAAATGTTATAGAACATTTCGCAGGGGTTGGATCATTTATATTTTCCCTTTGAGGTTTTAACCATTCACACACCATTGGCATTGGGTCCTTTGTCAATGATATTTTAATACTTTTGACAAACAGTTGCCAAACAACCAGAGACACAACGATACATTATTAAGAAATTATTTGTAAATTATATGTAAATGACCTCAGCCAAGATCTAAATATCAGTATAATAACATAGTAATAAAATGCTATTTTTTCTTCCGAAACCTAATGGCACATACTTATGTAGCAACCATCTGTTGAGATCCAATTGGCCTTAGCAGCTTGCTCAGCAGAGTGCTTATTTAACCCTTTGAGTGCTGGAACCGGATTTTGAAGGGTTTTGCAAACAGTTTGGATCCAGATGAGACGCCACAGAACGTGGCGTCTCATCAGGATCCAAACTGTTTGCTATTCTGATAGTATTCTTTGAAAAAAAATCAAAGAAAATGCTAATTTTAGAAATTTAGCAAACAACATTTTAGCAGACGACAAATTTCCCAGCATGCAAAGGGTTAAGTGCAAAAGAGTATTAAATACTTCTCATGCAGTTTCTTAGTTTAATATAATTCAGCATGTTTGATTTCTGTAAGTTGAGTCAGTAACTAATATTGTGTATTTATAGGCAACTGCTCATGTTTATTATTCTTATTTGTAAACTTGGAATATTTTAGACATAAACAGGGTATTGAATTGTTGTTGAACTTAAAGAAGGAATCTTAACAGGTTACCCAAGCTGAGGTCAAATGTACAAAACATCCGGAAAAAAAAATCACACTGATAGTTATACCCTCTCTTAACACTTAATTGAACTTACCTAAAGCAGTTCTGATAAAGATAAGCTGGTGGTATATATCCAGTTAGATGTTTTCCCTGGATTTATTGACTCTGAATAGGGTGGATTGTTCTGTATAATGGATGGTTCATTCAGAGTTTGTAGCTTCACTTATTAAGTTTTGTATGAAATTGCAATAGTACATCATCATAATATCTTACATGCCAAATTGTTACGTCCAAAAAAGTATCAAAACACAATAAACATTTGTGTTTTGTTTTTTAATAAGAAGCTTTGTTATTTTTTTTAATATATATCACATTTTTTTTGTCTTCAATATAGCACTAGAAGTGGAAACATTCAATGCTTCCTACTGTTTTTAATTTATTTGAAAATGCAGGATTTTTAAATCAAAGAACCAGAAGATATATGTGTAACTGGAGATATATATATGTATTTGCTAATTACGGTATTAAGTTATCATATTGTGCTTTAAGCCAGAGTATTTTTAGGTTAAATCGACTTATAGCTTTAGTACTCACCCAAATGTCCAAGGCATCGGCGGTGCTGTTGTCAGCGTCCGTGCAATACCGTGGTTATGATAAAAAAGCAAGTGTTGTAACTCTGACATTTAGCATAATTATGCCCATTTTTGTACTTATAGATGTGGTTACCGCTAATGTGCAACTTCTCCATCTCACCGTTTCAACTTCAGGTATTCCTTTGAAACTTTACACATGTGTTTGGGGTCATTGTGTGTAGTCACTGTCCATGTTCCAGAACTCTTACCTTCAATTAAGCAGAATTATGCCCCTTTTTGTGCTTAGAAAATTATGTTTAACATTTGTGTGTAATACTCTATATTTCTATATGTATTACAGATATTGAAATAAAACGTTACATATGTTTTTGCGATCTTTATGAACATTCACTGATCAAGACCTATAAAATTGACAAGCCTTTAAGCAAGATTTTATTCGCCTGATATGACATTGTACTGTCTTTAGGAATGGCCTAACGTGACATTTCTGTTTCCACAACAGGCTGAAACAAATGCAGAATATTACCTTACTGTTTCAACTTTTGTCTTAAGGAATTGTAAAAAGTTACATAGCTTTTACAACAAGTGTAGGTAAGAATGTAAGTATGTTCATAATTTAATGGCCTTTACATATGTTGCCTGAAATATGATAGCTCTCACAGGAAACTGGTATTTAAAAAAACGCATACTTAATGACATTAATTGCTTTTGCAACAATCATCTGAATGAATTGCAATATATGTCATGCTTTTTGTCCCCTACTGGTTTCACGGAGGGGACTTATGGTTTGCGCTCTGTCAATCTGTCACAATTTTCTGGATCCTGAGATAACTTTTAAAGTGCGTCATATTTTTTCATGAAAATTGAAATATGGATAGATGGTAATATGGACATTATGCACGTCATTTCATTTTGTTCCTACGTAAAAAATTCTGGTTGCTATGGCAACATTTTTTTATTTTTTAAACTTCTGACAATGGTGGAGCCGGTAGGGGACATAATTGCTTGGCAATAGTCTTGTATGATAATAACTGATGCGGATACTTTATGGTGTTAAAATGATTGTCTTTTTTTAATGTAAAATATGACATTGATGAATGAAATGCATATGATATCATTGCTGTTGCAAGGCTGTTCTTTCATATTTGCATACTAATTACTGTTACAATAACAGATCGTTTACCAATACATGAAATTTAATTGCTTTTCATATTGGTAAACTTTCATGGATTATATATAAGTATTTTATAATTATGACATAATGACATTACCGCTGGCGCCCATTGTCCGTATGAATTGCATGCTGTCTGTCTTTTTACAAATTGTGCACTTTCTGCACTAGAGGTTACATATATACTGTTGTTAATGGCTACAGTATTATATTGTGAGGAGTTATGTTTCTGATCTGTTAAACAGAGATATTGTTGTTAACATTCTAGACATAATTTACATGGAAATTAGCTTTCTTCTCCAAAAGAATCAGCGTTGAAATATGTCCTTCATAACACTGTTCTATCTATTTCTGGGTACATACATATGCATTAGGCTCTTTAATTTGCATTTGATGAGTCTGTTATCTATTTCATTATGAAGTATGTATGCTTCAAATCAAACAAGAAGCACTTGTAAATGAAGCATTACTCAACGGTATCAATATTGAATCATATCCTTATCCTACCTGAATTAACCCTTTGAGCGCTGGAACCGGATTTTGAAGGCCTTTGCAAACAGTTTGGATCCAGATGAGACGCCACAGAACATGGCGTCTCATCAGTATCCAAACTGTTTGCTATTCTGATATTGGTCTTTGAAAAAAAGTGAAGAAAATGTTGATTTTAGAAATTCAGCAGACGACATTTTAGCAGACAACAAATTTCCCAGCATGCAAAGGGTTAAAGTGGAATGAACCAAGAATCAGTCAATGTTGCGTCTGTTTTGAAACAAAAATATACCCATGAAAACATTTTTAATGATCTTTTGATGAATACATAGCCACAATGTACTGGGATTTCATTGCATCGTATGCCTTAAAAAGCCAAATGGCTTATTGTATTAATTCAAAGCAGATATAAAAGACCTACCGATTTTTGGCTGAATTCTTATCGTTAATAGTTAGCACCAATATTCGGAGGGAATAACAATGTCTTAGACATGTGGTTTTGCATGGATTCCCATACGTTTGTGATCCGTTTTATAGCGAAAACAGTTGTTCTGATGAATATTATTAATGTTGCGCCTATCTGCATTCTTTGAAAAAGCCTGTGGCATGCATGGCATGATATGAGGTTTTTGCCCTAATATTTATTAATTACGTAAAAAAAAATCTGTTTCATGATGAGTGTTACATCGGACACCGCTTTGGATACAAAACTGGTTGTAGTGGCTGCACCTGAAATACTGCAACATGCAAAAAAGTGTTAAAACATAAAAAAAGTAGGCATGTGGATTTATTAATTGATTTGAATCTAAAGAGTTTATTAAAGCCCATCACAGATTTATAGTGTTTTGATAAGATAGCACTCGGTGTAAACAAGTTTATCAACTGTGGAAATATGTTTTTCTAAGCATGGGCACTGTTGGCATAGGTAAAATAACAGTTCAATGTTTCTTGCCAAAGGAAGGAAACTATATTCATTTTTTTAGTGTGTTTATTTTTCGGGTTTCAGTAGGTGGAAATAAATAGGAATGATCTCCAAACCCGCATCATTTATATTGGTGTCTTGGGTGGGAGGAATTGACAGCAGTGTGAGTGACAAATTAAAGGTTCCTCCAGGTATCGTCTTGAGGTGTTTCGTTGTCTTTACCCTCCATCTGCAGAGCCGAGGAGGGGTAGATGTGATGCGGTGCTGTCATAAAATTCTGTGAAATGGATTTAAGTATTTTAGTGTCTTGTAAGATGTTGGTTTGAGCTGTGGTGATATGGTTTGAACAGTTGTGATATTATATAGTAAGACATGAGGTAGCTTAAGTTGGATGTGTCGGGTATGGAATCCAGTTTGAAATCCATTATGGGCCACTTATGAGAGCATTAAAGTTTTATTTAAAAAATGGATCATGAATTTGAACAGTTGTTATATGATAATAATAATAAAATAAAAAACATATTTACAATAATTTGAGGTTACATTTTAATTACTTGGTGGTTATCACAGTATAGATAATTTGTGGTTTAAAGCATTGTTTTAAGATGTTCAATTACTTCGTAGTTACTTAAATATTTGTTTATGGCTAATCATCAGTATAATTTGTTGTCCAAACAAATGCTTTGGATATTTATCAATTAATGTTGTATTTTCTCTTAAAAAATATATATAAATAAATGATGATGTTGATGATGATNTATCAATATTATTATTATTATTATTATTATTATTATTATTATTATTATTATAATATTTATTATTATTAATATTATTATTATTTATTTTATTATATAGAAATAACAAAATAATGATTATTATTTTTAGCAATATTTTTTATTTACAACAACCCATTTCCTGTTTATACTCTTCTCAAAAGTCAGTGAAAATGTCAAAACGTGTATCAAAGATATATTAAAAAAATATAACCATGAATTTTTTAAACCATTTGAAGAAGCATTTATTGTTGTCAGAAATGAAGATTTCTTTGTAATAATGGAATAACCAATGTTTCTTTACATATTTACACTATAATATAAATTGGCAGTTACATTTCTTTGGCCATTTCAACATAATTTGTCAAAATTGTGTTAACATAAAAATATTTTCAGTCCTGAAATATATATCAATTCCCAATTTCAAGCAGGGAAGTCTTGAATGGAAATGGAATTTTGGTGAGGAAGTAATAGACGATTCAAATATAACATCTGTTATAAAAGTAAGTACTCAGAAGAATCATAATATTTATCTGTTTTTCCTGTTATGCTAGCATCTCTGTATTACTATCATATCTAGAAATCCAGGTATCTCTATATTTTATCTTCACCTTATGGTGTTAAACTTGCAAAACAGCAATTGTCACAAGTTCTTGAAAATATCTATCATAAATTATTATAGGGGAGAAACTGTTTGAATTTTTGTGTATTTTTTGTACCATGTGAACAAATGAAAAACGTTTGATTAAATAATAAAAAAAACTTTTATATCATACAAAATATAGATACAATGCATCATACTTAAATGTTTTTGTTCTTGTTATTTGCATATTTCAATTGTTTTGAATTCAGAACATTTTTATGTCTCCATACTGGGGGACATATTGTTTTTGCCCTGTCTGTTTGTTGGTTTGTTTGTTGGTTTGTTTGCACAAACTTTAACATTGGCCATAATTTTTTCAATATTGAAGATTAAGCAACTTGATATTTGGCATGCATGTGTATCTCATGGAGCTGCACATTTTGAGTGGTGAAAGGTCAAGGTCATCCTTCAAGGTCAAAGGTCAAATATATGGGTCAAAATCGCTCAAAAGGGGACATAGTGTTTCACAAACACATCACTTGTTTATAGTTATATCTTTAAATACATATTGACAAGTCATCATTAAATAATATTGACGGATTTTACAAGAGAATGCTAGTATACAAGACTTAAAAGTGAATAGTTCCTCTATTTAAAGATATTATCTGGTGCCAAAAATAAGTTGTAAGTCTCTTAGAACTTGCCAGAATATTGCTTGTTGCATAATAATTTGCATCACTAATAATTATTGACGCTAAAATGTTAATGCGTCTTAATTTGATGACATAACTAGCTTTCATCACATACTAAAGAATGGGGATAGGAAAATTTGGCTTCCAAAAGTAAAGCTTCTTCATATATCGAATATAATTGTTGCCATGTCAAGTAGCTATGTTATTAATTATGCCAGTATAATAAGCGGTAATTATAGATTTACCATCTGTGTTGAATAAGCAGGTGACAAAAATTCCTAATCTTATAATGCTATTGACCTCATAATAAGACAATTTGGCCTGATTTATAAGACTAGCGCCATAACTTTGTAGTTGGTATGTTATATCATGATTTACATTAATTCTTTTTTACTTTCACATATGTTACATATCATGAAGGTACTAGACACTATTACATACAGATTTTGGATCACATGTTAATAAGTACTAAGATGTCGAAAAAAAATAGGATTTGTTACAAATCGAGTGCCATCGAGTACAAGAAAAAAACTATAATGTATTCGCCCCATTTGCTGATGATGAAATACCTGTTCTGAAAATGCAATATCAATTATGTTTTATTGTTAATTTTCAAAGAACCGCATTACTTTGTGAGAAAACAATCGTCACTAAGTCTGCAGGGTAGGTAGCACACCTATTAAAATTCCTACCTAATTATTAGATTGGTGATTACGTCAAACTGTTCACAGCAGTTGGTCAAAGTTCCTTTCATGTCACAGATTTATATATTTCTCATGGCGTTTGAACTGTTATTTAAGTGATTTTCTGTCAGCCAATGATTAATTTACCAAAAAAGAAAGCTTTGTTTTTTGGTGAAAAATAAAATTAATGATTCATAAATGTTCAGGATCTTCCTGTAAACGTAAGGTAGGCTCATATGTGATCTGTATTTCACCCAAAGAGTTTGTTTGATGATCTCCGTTTGAGAATTGTGTAATTTGTCTTTCCTTCCATAAATTCCTTTGTCAGTTTCCGGAAAATATATTTTCCAATTGTCATAAAATAGACAAAATAACACAAATGTGTGCAGCACAGTTATATGATTGAATTTCACAGTTTGCGAACCGAATATCTTTATTGATGTTATTTATTTCCCTTTGCTTCTGGCCGGGATTATCACTGTCTTGATATTTTAATTACCCGGTAGACAATTTGTCTGAAGGTGATGTCTATTATGGATATAACTGTGACAGGTGTGAACTAATTTATGGACAAGTTTTTGTCAAAATGTAGGGATTTCAGATTTTTCTATCATGGTTATAATTGGTTCACACAAACTTACTTACTGTTTTCTCTTGATTGATTTAAGATAACTGGTTAATAATGAAAAAACTTATCTACAGTCCAATTTGTGTACAGCAGCCAGTCAAGGGAAGAGATCTAAGTGGCTGTTGTAGGCGACCACTTTTCAGATGGTTGGTCAGCTGATAGTATCAGTCACATTCAAAGAAACCATGTGATTCAAGTTTTTTTTTTATCACACTGGGTTGCATTTATATATTTATCAAAGGCAGTTACTGCAATCAGATTCTTAAATCACACAATAGACTCCATGAAGTCAGTGGTAAGAGACAACAACTCAGTTCGATTTGAGTGTTTACTTTTAGCAAATCGAAATGAGTTCCTAATGACTGTCTAAAACAGGTGAAAAATGGCCGCTAACGACGGCATGGGGGGGGGGCATAAAAAAAGCAACAGGTGTAATATGTGGGAACAACACTGAGCGAGTGGTATAACTTTGTCCGGCCTGAAATGATTTTCAAATAACTTTCCATAAGTGCATGATCAGCATAATGAGACAAAATGGCACACTTATGAGAATCAGGTCCCTAGGGCCAAGGTTAAGGTCACAATTCATGGTCAATGGTCAGATTTAGGAAACTTTTATCTGACACATTTTCACCAGCATAAATTTGTCTAGCATCAATGGATTTTAACTTGCCATAAGTGATCAGCATGGTGCGATGGAGTGTCCTGCGCAAGTTTAAGTTCAACTTCATAAATCAAGGTCAAAGATCAAAACATAGGCTGGAGCAAATTAAGGATTTTGAATAACTTTGCATTAGTTACAAGCATACTGAGTGGTACACACTATAACCAATATCCTAGGTCGAAGGTCAAGGTCATAAGAAAAGGTCAAAGGTTAAACAAGAGAAATCAATTTAGACTTTTTTATGGTCACCTGAAAAATGTTTTCACTGACAGGAGCGTATTTTTGTGAAACTTCACCCTAGTTTACCCCGCCAGAGGCGGAGGGATATTGTTTTGGCGTTGTCCGTCCGTCCGGCTGTCTGTCCAGCACTTTTGTGTCCGGAGCCATATCTTGGAAGTGCTTTGGCGGATTTCAGTTGTCCATCCGTCCATCTGTCAGTATGTTCATCCGTCCGATTTGCACCCATCCTTAAACAAAATATATGTTGCGGGGGATATCAATTCTACGAATTTGCTTGTTTTCTATTACCATCCGATTTTGTTGCTGTTCATTTTATGTTTTATTCAAGAATCTGGTATCTGGTATGGCTGAAACTATTCAAGTTTTTTGTTTGCAACATGATTTTTACTCTTAAAGTGACAGTTCGCAGATATATATATGGGCAGAATTGTAAGAAAACAAGTTTTTATTGAGGATATCACTGAAAATCCGGTTGAAATCGGTTGAAAACAAACAATGTAGCGATTTTAATTTTGGGGTCGAGTACGGTAAAGTACGAAAACGACCTAATTAATATTCATGATTTGACAGGTTAATTTAAACCTAAACAAACAAAATTGCGGATATGGGCGAATTTAGCAGAGAGAAGGTAAAAACAAATGCAAATAAATCTGTTACAGACGGAAACTGCAGAGTTGCAACATTACGTTTTTGCTAAATCTATGTATTTATCTTCCATATGCTAATAATGTTTAGCGAAAGCTATATATAGAAATAATTTGCATAACTCGCGACGCTGCAATGATTTTCGTCTATTGCATGTATTTATGATCATTTATATATTATTTTATCGATTCAAAACCAAGTTTGACCAGGTTTTTAATGTCAACATCGATAAAAAAATATATTTCAATGAATTTATGTAAAGTTTATTTCTCGCTAAACGATTTATATGCAAAACAACGATCTATTCCATGAACTGTCAATTTAAGACATAGAATATTTTGTATCGCAATTTAATTTTTGCCATAACAGTTCAAAAATGTTTATCAAAATCCTTCCATCATGTGTCCAAAACAATCATCAGAAATAACAAAATCCATGTTAACAGACTTACGATGTTCAGTTAAAAACAATCATTTAGTCAACATATAAATTTCATATTAAGAATTTACAAACTTAATAATGTATACAGAAATCACAAATGTTATTGTTTAAAAAAAAGTGCGCTGTCAATTAGCAATATAATACATAAAATAGTAATGCGTTTTAATGTCATGTTTATAATTAATTATTCTACATATAGTACAAATTACTTAATATCAGCATATATTATAATATATTATAACACAATACGGGTTTGGGTCTGTATTGCAATACATGTTTTGGCGTTTTGTTGTAGCTCTACTGAATATTGAACCTTAACCCTTTCAGTGCTGGAACCGAATTTTGAAGGCCTTTGCAAACAGTTTGGATCCAGATGAGATGCCACAGAACGTGGCGTCTCATCAGGATCCAAGCTGTTTGCTATCCTGATAGTATTCTTTTAAAAAAAAATCGAAGAAAATGCTAATTTTTGAAATTCAGCAGACAACATTTTAGCAGATGAAAAATTTCCCAGCATGCAAAGGGTTAATTTAGTGTCCCGAGGGGTTCTTTGGGTAAACTGTTATATAATAGCATATTAGCAGAAAGCAAGTGGATAATTGGATGAAAGTGTGATAATGTTTCTGTCAGGTTCTCATTCAGAAAATCTGCATTGTATGGGAAACTTTCCAAGAAAATGTAAACAGTAGTAAATTATGTGTGCATTTTCACATTGTATACAATAGCTATTTGCAGCTTGTTATATGTTATGTCTATGGATATACAAATCTTTATTTTGGGAAAATACAATTGCACCGAAGAAATACAAAAGTGTGTATCGAGTGAGTTAAAAAAATTATAATTAGTAAATAAATTATTTATATGACCATGTGCGGCATGTTTTGTTATTTTTGTTATGGATGTTAGAGAAATAAAATCTATATAAAACTTATTTCATCCATAAGCTAGCAATGCTTTAAACCACAAATATGGACAGTGAAATATTTATGGGTTATCAAATATGTTTTAGAATATTATAAATCTGCATTATTAATGATGCTTTTAACAATCAGTGATTCCTATTTCAGTAGAAAACAGGTATCTTGAATCTTGAATAAAAACAGCAAAACTTTGACGAGTGAAAATGTGAAACTATTTGACCATTTAACACAGAGGAAAGTGTCACATGACCATGTTCTATATAAAGAGGAAAATGGCGGATTTACAGATAGAGCCGAGCAGTTATGACATCGAGAGACTTATGTATGGATTAGGCCTTGTGAATTATCTGGTAAGTTTAGGTGTATTATTAATGCCAACAGCACGCTAGATTTACTAGTGTCACAGAAACGAAAGCAAGAGTGTTGAGAAGTGGTGTAAGCAGCCTGGCTAGCACACACTTGACTTGTTAGTATGTGGTCCCAGGTTCGATCTAAGCTTAATGCTTTGTATGTCATTGACTTCTATGTTATGGCTAGCTTAAGATGCGTTGCAAATGCATCTTTTTGCAATTCATTTTGTATATTTATTTGTTTGCAGTGTTGAAATAAAATATGTTAGAAAAGTGCCAACCAAAGACTAGCTGCACGTTTTTACCCACAGTCAACACAAAGTTACAGTACATGCCAAATTAAATTTGTTAGAGCCACAGTCACACTGTCCATATTTTGACTATGATTGTCCGTGACTAAAAAAGTCTTGTTCTAATGTTGTTAAGTTTGATCACATATATTATAGCATCTATGTGAATCTTGAAGAATTGTGGTTGATCTTTAGTTATCAGGAAAGCGCCACAACAGTTTTGAACATTCTCATACCTATTCCACTGCTCAACATTCATAGACAGTTAATGAACAGTTCATACACAATGAATGGTCATTTTGTTCATGAACATAGGTTCATGAGTTCATGATTGGTTCAGAAACTAGAACAAGCCTAATTCAGTAACCAGTTCATGAGCTCAAGTTCATTTACTGTAAGTTACCACATATAGCGAGCAAACATGTATAGTGCAAACATGGAGAATAAAGAGATTTCAGGGCAAGAATACTAGCAAATGGGACCAAAAATGGCCGCCATTTTACAATTGCGCAATCAAATAATCCGGGTCTTTGGAAAGCTTTATTTTGTATTCGAAAGAGGAAGCGTCATTATGATAAGAAAAAAACTGCGCTATATGTGGTAACTTACAGTACACATTTCAGGAACAAAAGCATTTTTCTGCCTTCAAACACAATTTATATAATAATAAAACGCAAAATAAACTCAAGCCCAGTATAAAGTTAATTTAAACAAGCAACCAAAAAAAAGGCATATTATGTCAACTATAACAGACGCGTTGCTATACAAATTATGTAATTTTGTTCAACAAATTGTGTTTTTTTTTTCTAGAAATGCCACAACATTTCTATTATGTCAACAATACCAATTTGTAGACAGATTGCTTTACAAATAATGTAATTTTGTTTAACAAAGTGTTTTCTCTGGAAATGCAACAACATTTTGAATTGTTTAGGGTGGGTGAATATAGAGATTGTTAACAGACTGCACACTGGTTGTCAGCAGCTGAGCTGTTAAAATTGTACAATGTTATTAAAGTACAAAGGCTGCATAATGGGGCATGCTGTGCCAAGGTGTAGCAATTTAATGGTATTGTACCTGGTTTATACAAAATCTTCATACAAAACAAAACACTCAAATTTAATTGTCTTCATACTGTACAAAAAAATGATCGCTTTGGCGAAGTGGATATGGTGTTCCCTTAGCGACTGGGAGGTCAAGGGTTCGATCCCCACTGTTGGAGCCTTCTTTAGATATCCTCAAAAACAAAGAATTGCCCAAAATGACATTTCGGTTACCGCAATGAAACAATTGCTGAATATGACCTTCTTGTTTCAACATTTGTCTTTAGGAATTGTAAAAATGACATTGCATTTCCAACAATTGTATGAAAGAATAACATTATATAAAGGCTTTTTCATCAATGGCTTTAACCCATTTATGCCTAGCGTCTAGAAAAAAGGCCTTGGCAAACAGCGTAGACCCAAATGAGACGCTGCATGATTCCGCGTCTCATCAGGATCTGCGCTGTTTGCTTAAAGGAATTTCTGTAAGCAATATTCTAAATATAGAAATAAATATACTAGACATCCCTAATTTTGGAAATAAATTGATCCAACTTAGAAGGATGGGAGAGTCCAGGCATAAATGGGTTAATAGTTGTCTGATACATTGTAGCTCTCACAGCAATCAGGTGTTTAAAAATTGCATACTAAATGACACTAATTGCTTATGCAAGCATTGTCTGTATGAAGTGCATTATATGTTTCATGATTAAAATCAATAAATTATACACATACTGTATGGTTTTTACATTGATTGTCTTTTAATAAATGCTAAATATGTCATTGGTGAATGAAGGACAAGTGATAGTAAAGCTGTTGCAAGTCTTTTCGTTCAGAATTGCTGAATATGACATTGCTGATAACTATAGATCTTTTCAACAAGTGTCTGATATATCATTTGCCAAACAGCAACTATCTCTAGGAACTGCATATCATATCAAAGCTTTTACAACATTGGTCTTTAAGAATTGCAGTTTATGACATTGCTGTTGCAGTAATTTTAAGGATTTCATAATACACAAATGATTTTGTAGTTAATGTCTGTATCAATTGGGTACAAATTGTTAACATCTCTTGTCTGTATACAGTTTGTCACAAAATATATACCAGTACTTTTCATATACATGTAGTAACATTTCATAGACTATACAGTATTTAATAACTGCGACATTATGACATTACCACTGGCGCCAATTGTCTATATGAATTGCATGTTTTTAGTCTTTTAACGCTGGAACCGAATTTTAAAGGCCTTTGCAAACAGTTTGGAACCAGATGAGAAGCCACAGAACGTGGCGTCTCATCAGGATCCAAACTGTTTGCTATTCTGATAGTATTCTTTGAAAAAAATCACAGAAAATGCTAATTTTAGAAATTCAGCAGACAACATTTTAGCAGACGACAAATATCCCAGCATGCAAAGGGTTAAATTAATGTCTGTATCAATTGAGTACAAATTGTTAACATCTCTTGTCTGTATACAGTTTGACACAAAATATATACCAGTACTTTTCATAAAGTAACATTTCATAGACTATAAAGATAGTAAATAACTGCAACATTATGACATATTACCACTGGCGCCAATTGTCTATACGAATTGCATGTTTTAAGTCTTTCACAATCTTTTGCCTTTGTTGCACTAGGGGTAATGTAATGCCTACATCATTATATTGTGATTATTTTTGTTTCTGACCTGTTAAACACAGGTATGATTGACATTCTAGACATAATTTACATGGAAATGAGCCTGCCTTGCCACAAGAGTCAGAATTGAAATATGTCCTTAATAACACTGCTCAAACTATTTCTCGGTACAAACATATGAATTTCGATTCTTTAATTTGCATTTGATTAGTCTGTTATCTTTTTCATTATAAAGTATGTATGCTTAATCGAACAAGATCAAATTGTAAATGAAGTCATGAGGTGGTATCAATATTCACTCATATTCTTATCCTATCCAATCTGAATTGGAATCATCAAACATTCAGTCATGTTGCTTCTGTTTTGAACATTTTTTTCCCATGAAAACATTTTTAATGATCTTTTGATGAATACAAAGCCACAATGCACAGGGATTTTCATTGCATAGATGCCCTT
Source organism: Dreissena rostriformis (assembly GCA_007657795.1). NCBI lineage: Eukaryota > Metazoa > Mollusca > Bivalvia > Myida > Dreissenidae > Dreissena > Dreissena rostriformis. Next base: position 83,656 of record VMBQ01003113.1, read on the forward strand.
GAAAGCCATATGGCTTATCATATTAATTCAAAGCAGATATAATAGACCTCCAGGTTTTTGGCTGAATTCTTAACGTTTATAGTTAGCACCAATATTACATGGGAGTTACAAGTTCTTAGACATGTAGTTTTGCATGGATTCCCATACGTTTGTGATCCGTTTTATAGCAAAAACAATTGTTCTGATGTATACTTAATGTTGCGCATATCTGCATTCTTTAAAAAGCCTGTGGCATGCAGGCAATGAGATTTTTGCCATAATATTCATTAATTACGTAAAACAAATTCTGTTTCATGATGAGTGATACAATTTGGAGACCACTTTGGATACAAAACTGGTTGCATTGGCTGCATCTTAAATGCTGTAACATGAAAAAACAGTATTATAATATAAAAAAGTATGCATGTGGATTTATGAATTGATTCAAATCTAATGTGTTTATTAAAAGCCCATCAGAGATTTAAAGTGTTTTGATAAGATAGCACTCGGTTTAAACAAGTTTATCAACTGTGGAAATATGTTTTTCTAAGCAATTGGGCACTGTTGGCATAGGAAAAATAACAGATCAATGTTTCTTGCCAAAGGAAGGAAACTATATTTATTTTTGAGTGTGTTTATATTTCGGGTTTCAGTAGGTGGAAATAAAAAGGACCAATCCGGCACCGCAAATATTGGTGCCTTGGGCGGGAGGAATTGACAGCGTTGTGAGTGACAAAACGATCCTCATATCGCCTTGAGGTGTTTTGGTGTCTCTACCCTCCATCTGCAGAGTTGAGGAGGGGTAGGCGTGATGCTGGGCTGTCGTGAAAGTCTGTGAAATGGATTTTAGTATTTTAGTGTCTTGTAGGATGTTGGTTTGAGCAGTGGTCGTATGGGTTGAACAGTTGTGATATTAGTAAGAAATGAGGTAGCTATAAAGTTGGATATGATGGGTATGGAGTTAAAAATCAAGTTTGAAATCCAATAAGGGCCACTTATGATAGCATTAAATTTTTATTTAAAAATTCCATGAATTTGAACAGTTTTTATGTGATAATAATAATAAAATAGAATACATATTTACAATAATTTTTTGAGGTTACATATTAATTATCTGGTGGTTACATTAAAGATAATTTGTGGTTTAAAGCATTGTTTGACGATTTTCAATTACTTTGTATGTATTTGATTTGTTTTATGGCTAATCATCAGTATAATTTGTTGCCCAAACAAATTTTAATGCTTTGGATTATTTTTTGATTTATGTTGCATTTCTTACAAACATAAAATGATAATAGTTATCTAATAAAAATTTGATTATAGTTATTATTTTAGGCATTTTTTTTCTTATTTACAACAACCCTTGGCATCCTTTTTAGACTCTCCTCAAAGGTCAGCAACATTTTCAAAACATGTATCAAAGGTATTTGTAAAATAAACCATGCATTTTAAAAACCATTTGAAGTAGAAATAATTATTGTCAGAAGGTATAATTTCTTTTTAATAATGGGAATTACAAAGGTTTCTTTTTATCTTTATAGTAAAGCAGTACATTTCTTTGGCCATTGCAACATAATTTGTCAAAATTGTGTTAACATAAAAATAATTTAAATCCCAAATATCAATTCTCAATTTTAAGTGGGGAAGTCTTGTACGGAAGTGGAATTTTGGTGAGGAATATATTAGACGATTCAAATAATTAACATCTGTTATAAAAGTAAGTACTGAAGAATCATGCTTTTAGTCTGTTTATACTGAATTGCTACCACCACTTTATTACAATCATTTTTAAGAAATCCAAGTTTCTGTTTTCTAAATTCACCTTGTTTTGTTTAAGATTTAGGCAAAACAGCCATGGTCACAAGTATAAAAAAAATTGTCAATGATACAAGCCGAGAAACGTTTTTTTTTCTTCATATTTTTGGTATGATGTGAACTTATGAATAATGTTTGATTAAAATAATAAAAAAACAAAACATTTATATCTTAAAAATATAGATAAAATACAATATTGTTATGTTTTTTTCTTGTTATTTGCATGTCTTAATTGTTTTTAATTCAAAACATTTTCTATAGTTATATGTATCTATTAATATATATTGACATCATTAAAATATATTGACAGATTTTACAAGAGAATGTTAGTATAAAACTTTAAAGCAAATAGTTACTCTATAAGATATTATCTAGTGCCAAAAATAAGTAGTAAGACTCTTAGAAGTTTTGCCAGAATATTGCTTATTGCATAATAATTGGCGTCACAAATAATTATGAACTCTTACTTATTATTGTGTCTTAATTTGATGACATAATTAGCTTTTATCATAATTATACTAAAGAAAGGGGATTGGAAAATTTGGCTGCCAAAGTAAAACGTCTTCATATTGAATATTGTTGCCGTGTCAAGTGGTTATGTTATTAATTATACCAGTATAATTAGCGTTTATTATAGATTTATCATCTGTGTTGAATGAGCACGTGACATGAATTCCTTATCTTGTAATGCTTTTTACCTCATAATTAGACAATTTGGTTTGATTTATAAGACATGCCATTCCAGGATAGCGCCATAACTCTGTAGTTGGTATGTTATATCATGATTTACATAAATTCTTTATTACGTTCACATGTGTTATATATGATGAAGGTACTAGACTGATAACATACACTGATTTTGGTCCACATGTTATGAAATACTTAGATGTAGATTTTTCTTTAGGAATTGGCTTATTAATCAGATTATTATAATTATCAACATTATTTTTGCATAAATATTGATAATTATGTAAAAATAAATACTTTTTAATAATTTTTTATTTCATCTCAATGCAAACAGCCTGCTTATTATGCCAATTAGTTGTCAATCCGTTTCAGAATATTTGCAGCACATATTTCAATGTTTTTTCCCACCATTTTTGGAATGGGGCAGGGGACCCTTAGGATTGATAAAAATTGCATTGTTTTGACTCAAGTTGGGAAAGTGGTGTTTTTTATTTTTTGCCAACAAATACTTTTAACCCTTTGCATGCTGGGAAATTTGTCGTCTGCTAAAATGTTGTCTGCTATATGTCTAAAATTAGCATTTTCCTTGATTTTTTTTTCCAAGAATACTATCAGAATAGCAAACAGTTTGGATCCTGATGAGACGCCACATTCTGTGGCGTCTCATCTGGATCCAAACTGTTTGCAAAGGCCTTCAAAATCCGGTTCCAGCGTTCAAAGGGTTAAATTGAGTGTTAGCGTTTTCAATATAATATTTAATAAGGTTCAATCTAAAGAGCTGCATTGGGAGATTAACTAAATTTTGGATTGTATTTCCCCAAAAATATATATTTGTAATTAAAGCTACAAATTGAAATTTTAGGCAGTCATTTTTGAAAAGCATATACTTTTTGACATTGGGAATGGGGCCGATTTAACGGCCCCAAATTTGACCTAAAACACACTTTATTTGAAGATTATATTTTGCCACAAAGGAATTGGAATGAGATTAGAAACTTATTTTTCAAATAGTAGTTTGCAAACACATGCTGATTTTACACTGACAACAGTCAGATATTATTACCTTATAGTTATTGCAAATTGTTTGCAAAAAAAAGATTCAAATAACATGAAAAAACATTGAAAATACTATTCAGGCATTTGTAAATATTGTAAATAATACCTGCAAACAATTTGAAAAGGCCTTGCAAGTAGATTAGAAATTTCCTGCAAGTAAAAACCAATTCAAACCAAGATAGGCTTTGCACAAACAAATAGTTATACAAATGTTTTTGTAACCTGAGGTTCAGGTTGGGGCTTTTCTATTTGTTTTTCCAATGTTTACCAAAATTTAATATCAATGTTAACACACATATATAATATAAGGTAACTGAAATTATAACCATAGAGCAAAACACAAGGTATCTTAAAGCTGCAGTATTTTGCTTTATAATGTTCCTCTGTTGGTATACTATTCACTAATTTCTCTTTGTTCGGAAATAATATGCATATAATATATAGTAAAATTGATTGACATAAAACTGCTTTTGTGCCATCGAGTACAAGAAAAAAATCTATAATATTTTTGCACCATTTTGCTGATGATTGAATACCTGTTCTGGAAATGTTTTATCAATTAGGTTTTATTGTTCATGTTCAAAGAACCGCATTACTTTGTGAGAAAACAATCGTCACGGTGTCTGCATGGTATGTGGCACACCTATTAAAATTCCTACCTAATTATTAGATTGGTGATTACGTCAAACTGTTCACAGCAGTTGGTCAAAGTTCCTTTCATGTCACAGATTTATATTTCTTATGGCGTTTGAACTGTTATTTTACTGATTTTCTGTTGGCCAATGATTAATTTACCAAAAAAGAAAGCTTTGTTTTTTGGTGAAAATAAAATTAATGATTCATAAACGTTAAGGATCTTCCTGTTAACATAAGGTGATGATTAATTTACCAAAAAAGAAAGCTTTGTTTGTTTGATGCTTTTCCTTTGAGAATTGCATAATTTGTCTTCCCTTCCATTTAATCCCTTGTCAGTTACTGGAAAATATATTTTCCAATTGTCATAAAATATACAAAATAGCACAAATGTGTGCAGCACAGTTCCATGATTGAATTACTTAAGTTTGTGAACCAAATATCTTTATTGATGTTATTTATCGCTCTTTGCTTCTGGAAGTGATTATCACTGTCTTGATGTTTTAATTGGACAATATATTGGAAGGTGAAAGTTGTGGACTATAATTTATGGACAAGTTCTTATCAAAATGTTGGGATTTCAGATTTTTCTCCAATGGGAAATAATTGGTTGAGGCAGTTTTTCATTGCTTTATTTTAAATACCTGGTTAAAGCTGAATAAAGTTATAAACATATGAACTTTTTGTGTTTTTGTGAGACTGTCTTTTCATAGTCTCTTTTTAAAAAACAGATGCAATATGGGAACAACAGAGCTGGCAAACGGGCATCATGTTATCCAAAGTATAACTTTGTCCAGCATATATGGATTTTCAAATAACTTGCAATTAGTGATCAGAATAATGAGACAAAATTGTGCGCACTAGAATCAGGTCCCTATATATAGGTCCAAGGTCAAGCCCGAAATTTAGGGTCAATGGTCTAATTTAGGAAATTTTTACCTAACAAATTTTCAAAAACATATATTTTTTCAGCATTGTTGGAATTTCATTTAACTTGCCATTAGTGATCAGCATCATGAGATGGAGTGTCACGCGCACTTCTAAGTTCAAGTTCATCAAGCAAGGTCAAAGGTCAAATCATAGTCTTGAGCAAATAAAGGATTGTGAATAAATTGGCAGTAGTTACAAGCATTATATATATATATATAAACTGAGTGGTGCAATCTATAACCAAGTCCTTATAGGTCAAAGGTCAAGGTCACAATTTAAGGTCAAATGAAAACAAGAGAAATCATGCTTGCAATGGAAACTTTGTTCTATCTTTAAATGAAAAATGTTTTCACATAACAGAAGCATTGTTGTGACAATGTCACTCGTATTGTCTATTACCATCCAATTTGTTGGTGTTCATTTTATGTTATATTGAAGAAAACACTGCTGCACATAGTGTTTCTTTCAAATGCTTAAACTTAGTCATTAATAAATCTGTAAGGCAATCCAGTTTTATGGTGTAAATTTTGTGATTTTTGTTGCAACTTGTGACAATAAATTGTTTCTTTTCTTTTTTTTTCTTTCGAATATCTAATTATGAGATTAATTAAACAAAATATTAATTAAAGTTTGGTTTGCAACATGCTTTATATTTTTTTTTAGACATAGAAATATATTGTATCTCAAAATAATTTTTGTCTAACCATAACACAATCTTTTATCAAAATCCTTCCATTTGTGTGTCAAATACAAATAATCCAAAATAACAACATCCAAGTTAAGAGTCTTAACCCTTTGCATGCTAGGAAATTTGTCGTCTGCTAAAATGTTGTCTGCTAAATTTCTAAAATTAGCATTTTCTTTGATTTTTTTTCAAAGAATACTATCAGAATAGCAAACAGTTTGGATCCTGATGAGATGCCACGTTCTGTGGTGTCTCATCTGGATCCAAACTGTTTGCAAAGGCCTTCAAAATCCGGTTCCAGCGCTCAAAGGGTTAACAGTGTTCACTAAAAAGAATTGACAGTCTAAATATGATTTTATTAGTCTGTAATACAGAATCATGGCTAAAGATGGGAGTCGGTAGGATTTGGGTTTGCTTATTGAACTTTTTATTGAAAAGAAACGCATTTATAAAGTGAATGAAATGAAAATTTTGATTCATTATAAGAAAAATATGTGATAATTAAAATTCGAGCAACTAAGCGTATAATATGTTGTTGTTTTTTTCAGTTTCAATAAAACATTTTTATAATGTATAATACATCACAATACAGGTTTGCGGCCTGCCTATATATTGCAAATTACATGTTTTGGCTTATTGTTGTATAAGCTCCACTCAATATTGAACCATAGTGCAGGCCACAGGGATTCTGTGGGTTAACTGTTAATTTGCATATTAGCGAAAGCAAGTGGATAATTGTATGAAAGTGTGATAATGTTTCTGTCAGGTTCTCATTCAGAAATCTGCATTGTATGGGAAACTTTCCAAGAAAACGTAAACAGTAGTAAATTATATGTGCATTTTCACATAGTATACAATGTAGCTATTTGCATTGCAGACTAGATATATACACGCCATTATTATGTCTTTGGATTTACCAATCTTTATTTTGGGGAAATACATGATGATGTACCTTAGAAATACGGAAGTGTGTAGTGTGTGAGTTTTAAAAAACAGTTTAAAAATAAATAATTTGTATAACCATGTGCGGAATGTTTTGTTATAGATTTAAGAGACATAAAATGTATATAAAAAGTATTCCGTCCATTATGGCGCAATGCTTTAAACCACAATTATGAACTATGACATATTTACGGGTTATCAACAATATTAAAAAAAATCTAAATCTACAATGTTACAAATTCTTTTTACAATTAGTGAATCCTATTTCCGTAGTAAACAGTTTTTATCTTGAATAAAAAAAGCAAAACTTTGAGGAGTGGCAATATGGAACTGTTTTGACCATTGAACGCACAGGCAAGTTTCACACGACCATGTTCTATCTAAAGCGGAAAATGGCGGATTTACAGATAGAACCAAGCAGTTATGACATCGAGAGACTTATGTATGGATTAGGACTTGTGAATTATCTGGTAAGTCATAGTGTTTTATTAGCGCAACAGCATGCTAGATTTCAGTGTTACATTATATCAAACTTAGGCACGATTGTTGATAAGTTCTGTAAGCAGCCTGGCTAGCACACACTAGCTTTTGTTAAGATGGGGTCCGGGTGCGAGCCACAGACTGCTTGCACACGTTATACCTATACAGTCAAGTAGAATTTGACAAATTAAATTTGTTTGAGCCACAGTCACACTGTCCATATTTTAACTATGATTTCCCATGACTAAAAGACTCTTGTTGTTCTGTTGTTAAGTTTGATCACATGCGTTATAACATCTTTGTGAATTGTTAACTGTAAGGAAGCGCCAGGGCAATTTTGAACATGCTCATACTGCAGAACTCTCCAGCCCAGGATAGAATAAATAAAAACAAACAATACAAAAACCTGACATATAATGTCAACTATAACAATTTGAAGATACTTGCTAAACAAATTATGTAATTTTGTTTATTTAATAAAGGGTTTTCTCTGGAAATGTCAACTATAACAATTGGCAGACTCGTTGCTATACGAATTATGNTTATGCATTATCTTCATACAATACATAACACTCAAATTTAATTATTTTCATACTGTAAAAAAAAAATCACCCTGGCATAGTGGATATGGTGTCCGTATAGCAACCGGAAGGTCATGGGTTCGATCCCCTCTTTGGGAGCATTCAATAGATCACCTCCAGACACTAAGTACTGGTTCTTCCCAGGAAACGGACTCGGCAGCATTTCAATAAAACCTCAGCTTTTGATGAAATCAAGCTAGAATAAATAGGTTTAAACTTATAAAATACAACACAAAGAGAGTACATTGTTTTTTATACAATACAACACATAGAAAGTGTATTAAATTCATGAAAATACACACAGATATTTCAGTTTCTTTTATACCTAATGATAAAATATGACATTTCTGCAGTGAAATAATAGAAGTGAAAATAAACAAATTGTTATTTTCACCGGTGAAAATAACAAATTTTCAGAACTCCATTTTCTATTTTAAGACTATCATATCAAGATTTACTTCCCTTGTTTATATCCTTGTTTATATTTTTACTATGATCACGAGTGAAATAAAATGGATATTCCACCGAATCCAACACATTTTTTTTTATTTTATGCTTTTTTACCGTTTATTTACATTGTAAAAGAGTTTAACTGAAGAATTTTGCTGGAATAATGACGTCATTTCGTCAACAAAATTGAAGTCATTTTGTCAACAAAATGACGTTATTTCAATGTATTGAGGTAAGCTACGGGAGAAAGGGTAAATTTTCAGCAAAAGGGAAACAGCTGTTAATTATTTTCTTGAAAAAGGGGCATAAAAGAAACAGAAAATTTGTTCATGTTAGTGTAAGATCTTTTGTTTTTCCACTCGTGATCATAGATATATAATATGTTCACTTGTGGCTGCGCCACTCATGAAAATATATTTTCTATGATCGCTCGTGAAATAACAAACAATCTTACTGGGACAAGAACAAATATCCTCTATATCTTCACCTATGACATGCTATTTTATATATTTGGGCCAAGCTCTGTGAAAAAGGGGTTTAATGCATGTGCATAAAGTGTACTCACAGATTAGGCTGTGCAGTCTGCACAGGCTAATCAGGGACGACACTTTCCATTTTTATGATATTTTTTGTTTAAAGGAAGTCTCTTCTTAGCATAAATCCAGTTTAGGCGGAAAGTGTTGTCCCTGAATACGGGTAGTCTGTGCAGACTGAACAGGCTTACGCTGGGACGACACTTTAGGCACATGCATTAAACCCCCTTTTCACAGAGCTTGGCTTAAATATTTTCCATTTTATGAGCATAAGAGGCAAGCCTTTTTCTTGAAGAGCTACCCTTAGAAGGTTGGCAATACCAGTTTAAAGAATTTTCGTTGTTTTAGAATAAAACAGAAATTAATTAAAAAAAAAAATTGTTATGCCCCCATTTAAAAAAAAGGGGGGTATATTGTTTTTGGCCTTTCTGTCATTCTGTCTGTCCGTCATTCTGTCTTAAAACTTCAACATAATGCTCATAACTTTTGCAATATTGAAAATAACAACTTCATATTTGGCATCAGCGATTTTTTTTGTCCTATTGGGGAAAGTACCGGTACCGGTCCAATTGGGAAAAATTGAGTCGTGAAATCCCAAATTGGGAAATTGTTGTATTTGATTTTTTGCTCCAAAATACTTTTAAATGATAACTAAGTGTGTTCAAGTTGTCAATATTATATTTACCTAGGTTCAAGCCATAGAGCTGCATAGGGAAACTAACTAAATGCTGCATTCCCCACACCATNCATGGAGCTGCACATTTTGAGTGGTGAAAGGTCAAGGTCATCCTTCAATGTCAAAGGTCAAAAAAATAAATAAAAAATAAATAAATTTCAAAGCGGCGCATTAGGGGTTATTGTGTTTCTGACAAACACATCTCTTGTTTGAACATAACATATAGGTTATTAACAATTGATGAAATAAACTGCAAATAGATGTATGCTATTCTATAGTATTTAAAATATTGTCAAGTTAGCTAAATGCTATATAAATATAAAAAGTTTGTTTGTAGTGGCAGCGCATTGAAATATTGTCAAATATATACAGAAATAACATGTTTAAGTTTGCTTAGAATAAGAAAAGGTCAATGGAAATAAGTAATAAATAAATTCCAAAGAATATCAAAAGAATTGCAATGGTATTTTTCAAGCAGCTTAATATTACATTGTACTCTTAAATTTGAATTGGAACACTGAGTGTAAATCAAATCAAATATAAACTCCAATAAACTCCAATGATTATAAACAATCAGATAATGTATTTTATGTGCCTGATTGTAATCTAGTAATTAAACATTTAATCTGCTATTAGAGGTTTTATTGGTTTTTACAGAGTTTGGATCAATTAATTTGTTGAGTTTGAAGTTACTGTGAAGTGTTTTTATGTGTTATTGGTGATTTGTGGTGATTTTTTTTTTTTATTTATTATAGGAAGTTGGTTGGGTACAATTTATAATTTGTATGCATATTAGAGAATTATGAACTTGGTTGTGTACAAATATCTGAAAATTTCTTTCATTTGAGTCACTGTTTATGTAAATAAAAGAAATGAATAATTATGTAATGAATTGTAGTTGTGTTTAGTTTTATGATAAGGTATTTTGAATTGGAAAGTGGAAAAAAGCTAAAGAAAATGAATGATTGTATTGTTTTCTAAACATGCCATACCTTGTTTTTAAGGGACTAAAATGTTCACTGGTTGTTAAAATGACAATTTTCCAACTTAATGTCACAGATTGAAAAAAAAAAGAACACTGTACATCAGGGAGCAAAATTTCACTAATGATGTTGTATAATACTGAAAATACATTTTTGTTCATGAGAAATCATCATTACAAATTGATAAAACTATAAGTAGTAACAAATGCGAAACTATGGAATAAGTTGGTGTGCTTCTGTTGATTTGGTTATATTTTGTGACATTACGTGGAGTATAAAATGCTTGACTTAACCCTTTGCATGCTGGGAAATTTGTCTTCTGCTAAAATGTCGTNCATGCCATACCTTGTTTTTAAGGGACTAAAATGTTCACTGGTTGTCAAAATGACAATTTTCCAACTTAATGTCACAGATTGAAAAAAATAAAAGAACACTGTACATCAGGGAGCAAAATTTCACTAATGATGTTGTATAATACTGAAAATACATTTTTGTTTGTGAGAAATCATCATTACAAATTGATAAAACTTTAAGTAGTAACAAATGCGAAACTATGGAATAAGTTGGTGTGCTTCTGTTGATTGGGTTATATTTTGTGACATTACGTGGAGTATAACCCTTTGAGCGCTGGAACCGGATTTTGAAGGCCTTTGCAAACAGTTTGGATCCAGATGAGACGCAATGCTAATTTTACAAATTCAGCAGACGACATTTTAGCAGACGACAAATTTCCCAGCATTCAAAGGGTTAAATGCTTGACATAATATAATAGCCTGGATGGCAGTTTGTTTAGAAAAGGATAGCTTTAAATCCAAAGGTTAGTGGTTGGAGCCCAGTTGGGATAAACTTTTAGTCGTTCATCAACCCGTCCTTGTGTATGGGCTTAAACTTATTCTACCAATATTTCTGCTCCTAATCCCCCTGACAGATTTTGAAGAAACTCATCACAGAAATGATCCTTGGATGACCCTCTTTCACATTTTTTCATTTCATTCCAGTACGTTGTATGTGTAGGTCACCAGAGCTAAAGTAGGTCACCAGAGCTAAAAAAAAGTTTTAAAATGAGAACTATAAAAAATCTCTGAAACAACAAGGGTTTAATATTTGGTCTACATCCTCTATTGATCTCCTCCTAATTTTGTTCAAATCATGACCCAATGGTCAAAAATGACCATGCATTAGGGATCACACAAATTGTATAGACGTATATAACAATATAATTTTTGAGACCTTTTTATTTAAAATGAAAAGACCCAGAGGTGTAATATTTGGCATATAACCTCATATGGTGGATCTCTACCACCTTCTTCAAATCATGTCCCTGGGGTCAAAATTTGCCCTGCTCTTTAAGGGGATACTTGTTTCGGAAACCTCACAAAAGCTGCTCAGAACCGTTCAGACCCTTTGGGTCTTAGTTGAGCAACCTAGTGCCTTTCAGGCCCTCTTGTTTGTTGTTACCTTTTCAAGGATATCTATGCTAATAATTGATATTAAATGTATATGTATACAGACATTTTAAACAGGCTTTTGAATTGAAGAGCTGAAAAAAAGTATGGGACTCTTTATGTTCACATTAATCTTAACCCTTTGCATGCTGGGAAATTTGTCGTCTGCTAAAATGTCGTCTGCTAAATTTCTAAAATTTGCATTTTCTTCGATTTTTTTTCTAAGACCACTATCAGAATAGCAAACAGTTTGGATCCTGATGAGACGCCATGTTCTGTGGCGTCTCATCTGGATCCAAACTGTTTGCAAAGGCTTTCAAAATTCGGTTCCCGCACTGAAAGAGTTTAAATGCTTGACATAATATAATAGCCTGGATGGCAGTTTGTTTAGGAAAGGATAGCTTTAAATCCAAAGGTTAGTGGTTGGAGCCCAGGTGGGATAAACTTTTAGTCGTTCATCAGCCCGTCCTTGTGTATGGGCTTAAACTTATTCTACCAATATTTCTGCTCCTAATCCCCCGTGACAGATTTTCAAGAAACTCATCACAGAAATGATCCTTGGATGACCCTCTTTCACATTTTTTCATTTCATTCCAATATGTTGTATGTGTAGGTCACCAGAGCTAAAGTAGGTCACCAGAGCTAAAAAAAAAGTTTTAAAATGAAAACTATAAAAAATCTCCGAAACAACAAGGGTTTAATATTTGGTCTACATCCTCTATTGATCTCCTCCTATTTTTTTTTCAAATCATGACCCAATGGTTAAAAATGGCCATGCATTAGGGATCACACAAATTGTATAGACGTATTAACAAAATAACTTTTAAGACCTTTTTATTTAAAACGAAAAGGCCCAGAGGTGTAATATTTGGCATATAACATCATGTGGTGGATCTCTACCACGTTCTTCAAATCATGTCCCTGGGGTCAAAATTTGCCCTGCTCTAGGGGATACTTGTTTCGGAAACCTCACAAAAGCTGCTCAGAACCGTTCAGACCCTTTGGGTCTTAGTTGAGCAACCTCATGCCTTTCAGGCCCTCTTGTTTGTTGTTACCTTTTCAAGGATATCTATGCTAATAATTGATATTAAATGTATATGTATACAGACATTTCAAACAGGCTTTTGAATTGAAGAGCTGAAAAAGAGTATGGGACTCTTTATGTTCACGTTAATCTTAACATTTCAACGAATATAATGTTTAATTACAAAAGTTCTGTGTTCCCTGGTTCTGAAAATATCTAAGAACTTTTTCTTAACAGGTTGTTTACTTCTCTTTGAGGTTATCAAATAGATTATCTAAGAGTTAATCTTAAGAAAAACATCTTGAGCTTAAAGTGAAAAGGATATGGTGTGAAATTTAGAACCGAAAAAAATTGTTAAACAGAGATAATGATATCAGAATATAATCCTTTAAACTAAATTNATCCTTGTTTATATTTTTTCTATGATCACGAGTGAAATAAAATTGATATTCAACCGAATCCAACACATTTTCTTTTTATTTTATGCTTTTTTACTGTTTATTTACATTGTAAAAGAGTTTAACTGAAGAATTTTGCTGGAATAATGACGTCATTTCATCAACAAAATGATGTTGTTTTGTCAACAAAATTATGTCATTTCAATGTATTGAGGTACGCCACGGGAGAAAGGGTAAATTTTCAGCGGAAGGGAAACAGCTGTTTATTATTTTCTTGAAAATAAAAAAAAAAGAAACAGAAAATTTGTTCATGTTAGTGTAAGATCTTTTGTTATTTCACTCGTAATCATAGATATATAATATGTTCACATGTGGCTGCGCCACTTGTGAAAATATATTTTCTATGATCACTCGTGAAATAACAAACAATCTTACAAGGACAAGAACAAGTATCCTCTATATCTTCACCTATGACATGCCATTATATATATTTGGGCCAAGCTCTGTGAAAAAGGGGTTTAATGCATGTGCGTAAAGTGTACTCACAGATTAGCCCGTGCAGTCTGCACAGGCTAATCAGGGACGACACTTTCCATTTTTATGATAATTTTTGTTTAAAGAAAGTCTCTTCTTAGCATAAATCCAGTTTAGGCGGAAAGTGTTGTCCCTGAATACCGGTAGTCTGTGCAGACTGAACAGGCTTACGCTGGGACGACACTTCAGGCACATACATTAAACCCCCTTTTCACAGAGCTTGGCTAAATATTTTCCATTTTATGAGCATAAGAGGCAATCCTTTTTCTTGAAGAGCTACCCTCAGAAGGTTGGCAATACCAGTTAAAAGATTTTTCGTTGTTTTAGAATAAAACAGAAATAAATTTTTAAAAAAATTGCTTTTCCCCCATTTAAAAAAAAAGGGGGGTATATTGTTTTTTGCCTGTCTGTCATTCTGTCTGTCGGTCATTCTGTCTTAAAACTTTAACATAATGCTCATAACTTTTGCAATATTAAAAATAGCAACTTCATATTTGGCATCAGCAATTTTTTTTGTCCTATTGGGGAAAGTACCGGTACCGGTCCAATTGGGAAAAATTGAGTCGTGAAAACCTCAAAATTGGGAAAAATCGAGTTGTGAAACCCCAAATTGGGAAATTGTTGTATTTGATTTTTTGCTCCAAAATACTTTAAAATGATAACTAAGTGTGTTCAAGTTGTCAATATTATATTTACCTAGGTTCAAGCCATAGAGCTGCATAGGGAAACTAACTAAATGTTGCACTTTCAAAAAAAAAATAATATATTTTTTACCTTAAATTGGGAATTTTTTGGACAGCAATTGGGAAATTTGTAGTTTTTTCGTAATTGGGAAAGTGCCGTTTACCGGTACTTTATAAAGAAGGAAAAAAATCGCTGAATAAATCTGTGATTTCCCATAGCCTGGTGTAGTCTAATGTGGTATGTCAATGCTAAACTAATCTGTGATTTCCCCTAGCCTGGTGTAGTCTACTGTTGTTTGTCAAGGCTTAAAAATCTGTAAGTGACTTCCCATAGCCTGTCAAGGCTAAACAAATCTGTAATTTCCCATAGTCTGGGGTAGTCTGCTATGGTCTGTCAAGGCTAAACAATCTGTGATTTTCCATAGTCTGGTGTAGTCTACTGTGGTCGGTCAAGGCTAAAAAAAATCTTTTTAAGTGACTTCAAAAACCTGTAAGTGAGTTTTGTTAGTGTACCGTTTCACTTGGACTGCACCTGTTTTTGTTAGAAAGCTCAATAAAATATCAACAATTACATTTATTTAAATGTACAATAAGGTAAATTGAT
>VMBQ01003114.1:0-56309 GCA_007657795.1 Dreissena rostriformis
AAAAATTGTTGAGATTAAAGAGGTAAACCTACCTCCTTCCTTCTGTAAACCACTACAAAATCAGATACATGACAAACATCAATAATTTTCTGTGAATATTAATTTAGTGAACTACCCCGGGAACTTGGTCTTTCTAATACTTAAATCCTTTTGTAAGAAGACGTGCTTTTTCTGGGATTGAATAAATAAATTTGACGTCGAATATTGCAAAGTTTNACTATACTTCCGGTTGTCACACGTGTGTGGAAAAACAAACTTTCAAAGCTGAATTAAAGGTACCGGATATAATTCATCAATTAATCTTATCTGCACACAACACACGTATCATTTGGACCAACCTTGGTAAGTGTTTAACACAGCTCCACTGTTCTACCACATTGTATAGATCAACCACTTGTTAAGATTCCTAAACTGGCCAAAATAAATTTTGATTGAGTCTTTGAGTTTTAGATCATTTCTCTATATCTCCATCGTATGGCAAATATTGCTCTGTCGTTTGTCCGGTAGGCTATACAGCTAAAGGGCAATTTCTTCGGAGTATTCCTATAGATACCAGGTACGGCTTAAATGGTCAAAGAAATGTATGAATACAGTATGATAGGGTAGTCAATATAAATTGGGCGACCCTATAAATTGCCACCATAGAGTGTTTTGATGATTTTTGCTTTGGCAGACTCTCGGCGTCAATAGTCCACTCTATCTTTTTAATAGCGAGAGTTCCGACACGAATTTCGGTCACATCACTCCTGAATTAAATACACACATATTTGTGACTATTATGAAAGAACGTTGCCAAAATAGTATATATTGAGCAAAATATATTGAAATTTACCTGTTTATAAACTATATTTTGAGTTTGTTTCATCCAATATAAATCCTTGTAGTAAAGGTTCAAGTTATCTCCCTTGGTGAATGTGAGCACGACATCTAGCATCGCTATCAAACTGGAGGTAAAATTCAAGTTTGTTTGTAACTGCTCGAACAAAAAAAAATAAGTGTGCAATATGTGCAAAACAGTAAGAAATGAAATTGGAAATAATAATCATAAAATGCTTCTGAAGCAAAAGAAGAATTATAACTACCTTTTACAACACTAATAGAAGTTGATTACCCCAAAAGTAATAGGTACGAAATAGCTATGGTACAGATCATCGATCCCACTGTAACTAGTTTATTCGATACAAAATGCCAGAATGGTTGCTTTTGAGAAAATGATTGATCCATGTCTATGATTTCGAATAAAATACAGGTAATTTTTGTGATCAAAGTTCATATTTTTCAAACAACTGGTAGATTTTAGATATATACACTTGGAAATCAGGGCCAAAACACCCTTTTTGGGAAAGGGGCCTCAGCCTTTCTTTAGGGGAAAAATAGCGCGATTTTTTCTTATTTGGGGGAAATAAGAAATTTGTATTTCATTTGGAGAATGGAGTTGATACATGAAATAAATTATATTGGGTAGCCACAAAGTTAGGAAGGTACAGATACTCTACAGATACAAACTTGCACTGACTGTGGATTTAGATTGCTTGGTACTTACAGTGTTTCTTTTCCTTCTTTGGATGGGTCCGGTAAACGGACCCGTTCCCAATGACCTACAGACCCGTTCCCAAAATGAACCGGACCCGTCTCGTTGGGGAAAAAAAGTGGTTACTTTGGTTGGGGAAGCGGCCGATATTCGGCTTCTTCAAAGAAGGTTTTTTGGCCCTGGAAATACTGTTATTCCCATAATAGTATTGTATTTAATTTTCATTATGGTTTTTACAGACCCGAGTTTCAGCGCTCAGATTTATTCTGAACGCGAATTATTTCAGCTTATTATAGGGTGGATCGACAGTCCGGTAACTTAAAATAAGTGTGTTAATTGATTGCTTTTGCATCATGTTTTCAAGTTACTTGAATTAATTGTAGTTTATGTAAGAAGTGATCTTTAAGGGAAATACATGTCTAAAGTCTAGCAAGTGCTGTTATGCATGTAACTTCTCATAGTAAATGATGCATCAGGGGATTCATTTATTCATACTGTCCAAAGTCTCCTGATTTTAAATATAAGGTGTTCGAATTGTATTTTGTAATAGCATAACCTGTTGCTGTTCTGCTTTGTCCACAGGCTTTTTCTTGGCGTATCTACGTGTCCGTTTCACGGACTCGTTCCTTAAACAAAAGTGTAGAAAATATTCCCAATTTAAAAAAGATATATTCCCCAATTTCATTTNAAAATGCGAAATTTGATCAAAAGATATTATCTACAGGAATTACATTAGCGAGTGCCATTTGATTAATATCACCACTGAAAACCATTGCAAAATGTCGCTATATAATTAATCCTGCAAAATGGCCCGCACGCTCGATGGTGATCAATCAATTGTGATCTAACATTTTTTGTTTCTGGTAATGAAGTCATGTTGTTATTGTGTTTTATGTATAGAGGATGTCTTATGATGTTGGTATTCAATTCTGTTAGTTATTGATATTAAAACTGAAAACATGTGACGTTGATATACAAAAATTAATTAACGTTTGCACTATTTTTGTCACAAAATCTACTGATTAAGTTGTTCTTTGACAATAACTCAATCAACCATTCAGTACAACTGACATTATAGTTATCAAAATCTATCAAATATAGAACAACCTTTAATGCCAAACTATACTTTAAACGAATACCCCCAACGAATAAAACACAAACAATTTGTGTGCTTTCATTTCAAATACAATACGTTATGATTTTACGTGGTAATAAAATTTCGTACTTGGTCGGCTTCAAATTCAATTGCATTCCACCTGACCGAATGCGATTTCAGAGTATAAATTGAAAGGAAATTCAATTTTAGTTTTTTTGACAACATTACATCAGACATTAACGCATCCAATATGATAATGTAATTCTTTGGTGGATCAAGTGAAATTAGCATTTTCTGCACAAAGCTATTTCCGAATATCTAAAAGTAACATGAACATTATGTTGCAAACATGTTTTGTTCTAATTTGATAAACGATGCGATTAATGTAATTATCGGCTATACTATTTCGTGGGAAACTCAAGGGCCGTGTGTATCGCGTTACATTCCGGAACAAAATAAGCATAGTACTGTTTATCAGTAAAAATAACCTGCAAAGCAATCAAACCAACAATTTCAGAATACAAAAGACTGGTTTCCACCCGTATTATGATAACACGTCTTCCTGAGTAAGTGTCCGTTTTCGGCTAGGGCAGGAAATTCCGCAAGACAAAGTGCGACATTTTACCATTCCTGGGTAATTTCAAACCACATTTAAGAAAAAGGCTTGTCAGCTCACCTGAGCATGAAGTCGTCATGTTAAGCTATTGTGGTCACCCTATGTACGGCTTACGTCGTCGTGACCTTTGTGTCTTGGTCATTACTTGTATCTGCTAAACACGCTAAGGGCTGCATGTTTTCCTCCAATATGAATTAAACTTGGTCAAAATATTTATCTTGCGAATAGCCCATCACGTAAGATCTTACAAAAACAATTTTAACATTTTTAATCCAACATTGAAGACACTTGTGAGAATATATATAATAACAATGTATATGCAGAGTTCGAATGTGGATCACGTGCGCACAAAACATAGATCACAAAATCAAATCTTGGAAAATAATTGTTACCATTCTAGAGGCCACATACGTAAATCAATATTCATAAAACATAGTCCAAATATTTATTTGACAAAATCTTTGCCGCATTCGAATCTGGATAACTGTGTCTAAAAACAAGATCACCAGTTCAAATATTAGGGGAAGAATAGTGTTAACTCGAAAGGCCATATTTATCAATCGCCCTTCGAATCTGGACCACGTGGTGTCAAACGCTAGGTCAGCAGCTNAATTTAACACATGTAAAAATCGTACAGTCCCGCTTTAACGTCAGATACCAAGTCTATATGTAAGCAATTGTATTTTGTAGAATTAACCGAATCAAACGAATTATTGCTAGTGTATTTTATTTTTAACATCAACTGATTTATATGTGTACACCAGAAAAAATATATATGTTAGTATAAATGGATACTACTTTGTTCGCGTTCGTTTATATTGATGTTAATAATTTATTTTTGATTTTGCCAAAAATCAACTATGCTCAAATGTTTTGCGTTTTAGGTCAAAACGTCAGTAATGGCATATCTTTCTTCTTAGGGCGGTCAAACGTTAGTTTCACAAGCAAAATGCAATGTATTCACATTTTCCATCATACATTATGTTAACGAATCTAAATGAATTAACTCTTCATCATTTTTATGTTTTAAATAGTGTTTTGTGGAATATCGTCATTTATTGTACAGCCAATGTAATTGGTCACTTTCCGGAAATAAGAAAACTAGCAAATGTGGCTCTTCTAAGACTGTTTCTGGGTTTGATTATTCCTCTGTTCAACAATGACGTCAATTCGTTAATTCATATAAATAAACCAAGTATTAAAGAGGATTGGAAAATCCATTATTGACGTTTTTACATAAAAGCTCCATTAGTTCTTATGGTAAATGTGTACAAAAGATATAAGTACATTTCGTTTTGCGTGGAATTACTGGGAATGAAATGATCTGATATCGAGTCAATATCATCTACCAATAAACCAATATTCACAAATAAGAAATCAAATGCAACATCGTGGGCAAAATATGCATACTGACACATCAATCTTAAGTAAGCAAGGAATACAATAACGATGATCGTACCAAATATTAAATGGTTCAAATAAGCAGCCGTGGAAAGATTCAATTTCAAACCGATAACAGATAGCTTTGCATATGCAACAGATGCAACGAATGCCTATCTTTATTTGTTACGTGCAACTGTCGATACAATTAGTTTATTCTAAAGCCTACGAAGCCACATTTTTCGTTGTCTTAATTGGTCAGCATGTGTTCGAACCATACTTTTGTTACAAAATCGTTTGTCCTGTGCAATAAATCAATTGATGGTAATTTTGTGTGAGTTTGCTTATCAGAACTGTATCTTGACTGTGATATGATTTTACTTGCTGACTCACTTATTCACTGTAACGTTATAATTAGAGTATATAAAGTAAACGTATTGGTTAAGATCAGGCCTAGTAAGAGCAGTCATATTAACCTATAGGAATTTACGATATGCTTCAACAAGCTTACAAATCCCCTACTTTTAATGTTCTCTTAAATACTTTATCAAACCGAGTTTATTCAGCTGACTATATATGCTATATAGTAACATACATAAATAAATATTGGAAAAATTTAAAGAGATGATTATTAACAGATAGAAACAATCATCGAAATTATAGAAAATACGCACACTAATTTTTATTTCACTTGAGAAAAATGTATTAAGCAATATGTTCTTAAATGTTTTTCAACTTTCAATATATATTTTATAGTTCAATAGAATAGTTCCTCTGCTTTTCTAATAAAGAATATTGCCAATATTTTCGCAGAGTGAAGTTTGATTAAAATACTAAAGTACTTTGCCGAACCCTAAAATCTGGTTTGTAAAAATTGATAACAAGAGTCTAGATGGATATATCAAAATACATAATTTGCTTTCATGTTGATGGATATCAATTCCTATGTGAGAAATTGTCTACAATTAACAACATTTAACAAGCCTCCACTATTGTAATGTTCTGGTCTGTTAGAACGAATGTTATCTTCGAAAATTATCGTACAATGTACATTTAGTGGTAAGTTATTTATCTATCTATAACAAATTGTCTTGAATACAGACGAAGGCGGAGCGATATGTTTACGTATTTGTATTAAAGGAACTTGTTCACTTCGAAAACAAACAAAAAGTTGATGCATGTATTCATCAGAAAAAATAAGATATTTGGAATAATCTGAAATACTAATATTATAAAGGGAAAAAGGGAAATGCATTTGGTTGTATTTAACAGAGTCCAAACAACTAACGCCATGTTACGGAAAATGTTCATTAGTTTCCAAATGCGATATGTCGACGTTGTGTGTAAGTGTATCATATAATTCTAATGAAAGGATAATCCCAAAAAGTGTAAACTCGTCCGCATTCATATGTTCATCGACCGAATTTCTCTTCAAAGTTCACTGGAGAACTGGTAAACAAAACTTCGTTTAGCTCACGAAAGACTAGTCTGTTTCAAGAATGTGAAAACAACGTCGTATAAAAAACAGTGTACACTCCATTTGGAAAGATAAGTAAACGTTTCTATCGCATTTATTGTGGTAACATGCGTCAATATTTATATGTTTCTACAGAACTGTGTCGTTTCTCTGATCAAGTTAAATATATTGGATTAGATGGGTTTTTATTTCTCCCATAGCAATCGTTGTTCTTATTTAATATGAACCCGTTTTTATACAAAATGTCAATAGGCATTTGGCTGAAAGATCACGTTCATGATAAATGACTATACAAAACTTGTTGGATGAGTGCTGCCTTTATGCTTCTTTAGGCAGTAGGATGTATTAAATTAAAATTATGTGAATATGATTATTCTTTAGCAGTTTATTATTTAAAAAAAAAAAGTGTTTAATTTTGGCAGTGAGAAGTACATACATGAACAATGGTAGTTAAAATTTTTAACTTTGTTCTTCGAATTCACAAAATTGTGCGAAATAGTGGTACATTAAAAGTACTCGTACAGCTGACCCAAACATTATTTAGCCAACAACCCTTAACAAAGTGCCATGCAGTCCATGATACAGATTATTGACATAGCTGAACATGCGGTTTCCATTCCTGGAAATCTCCCTCCAATACAAAATATACAACATAAAGGTCTGTAAAATGACTACGTTGTTGTTTTAAGCAATACCATATACAGTGATGCCATTGACTTTATGAACAATTTTTGTATTGTACAATGACGCTATTTAACTATTGTATTATTCAAGAAAAACAACCCTGAACGTCAAATGTTATCGGACACACGATGCTGGTTCTCACATGTTTTGTTTGCTGCATATATCGAAGATGTCGAATGATGTTCGTCTCCAGTTTTTTTTAACGTATCATATTCAAACTGAATAATGTGACGTTTATATATTATATGTAATGAATATGTGCAATGTTCTGTCAGTGGTTTAACCGATAATTTGGTTTTGTGACATAAAATAATCTTGCATTAAATACAGTTAACATATTTGTTATCTAAGTGAGCAAAATAGTACATATATAAATATAAATATAGCAGAGCATGTAACACTTTGGTAAACTTTCTAAAAAAAAAATTGATCTTTTGTCATTTTTTGTTTGTGTATACCCCTAAACATGTCATCAATTGCTGTGTACTTCATTTCACGTCAAATAAGAACTGATTTACCAAGGTAGTCGAATTTCTAACTTGGGACGTTTTAAAACACAATTGAATTCCATCATCCCCGAAGCAACAATAAAAAATAAATTGAAATGAAAATCCAATTTCAGTTTTCTTGACAACATTACATCAGTCATTAACACATTAATAGTAATAATGTAATTTATTGGATGAAAAATATAATTACCATTTTCTATGCATAAAAGATGAGGGTGTTTTCGTTGTATCCTTAAACGGACCTAATTTCCTTGCAAAATATGTCAACTTGAACAGACCAGACAAAAAACTTAATGTCGACAACTACACCATTTACGAGCTTATTTACATTAATTGATAATTGGATATTTATACTTGTCGATAAATGTTTGAAAGCTTCTGATTGGTTTTATTGATAACCTCTGTATAGTACATATTAATCATAGTTACAGCATTCTATCAACAAAAGCTATTTCATCATATAAACAACGAATCATCTAATAGATTTAAGGTAATAAATATAATAACATATCGAGTGAAACTGAACGATCGTATTTTCCGCTACGGATTCCGGTGCGAAAACATTTTCAAAGTACACCAGTTCAAATAACAAATAACCAGCAAAACAATCAAGCCAACAATTTCCTAATACCTATGACTGGTTTCAATCCGTATCACGATAACAAGCCTTTTTCACTTAGAATCATTGCCGCTGTAGCTTATGACCGAAAATGCTGCCAGGCAAAGTACGATGGTTAAAGATTCCTTCCAGTGTTAAATATCAACCGCTGTTTTGAACTCACCCTCCATCTCTAGAAAAGTTTGTTTAAATATATAAAAAAACACCTGTGCGATTTTATTTAAATTGTAACATCAGTTACAAAATCTATATTTTCTTATTTCATTTCAGTTTTGATCATTTTCTGTGGTGTTGAATGTATTTCTCTTTATGTTATAGGCAATTTGTCACTATCCCAACGTAAACGACATAATGTTCGCGACTAAAAGTATTCCCTTATTCGACAGTTGACGTCATTTCGCTGATTACAGATTCTAAAACTAATTTAAAACTAAATTATCACAGAAAAATATGTCCAGTTTCGACATTTTACGTCAAGGTTACGAAATGTTAATCTTTCCTCATGCTCATTTTTAATGTGCACACTATATATAGGTACAGTGGGGAAAATTGCTTTGCATGTCATTACCGTGGACGAAACGTTGTGCCATAGAGTCAGTATGATATGAATGAAACCCATACTCAAAATACGAAATCTAACGCAGCATCATGTGCGGAATATTATATGACGGCACATACATTATCAAGTCCATGTCCGCAATAACCATACTAGAATAGTACCGAACATTTTACTGGACTTGTTCACGGATTGTTGATATTACATTTTTTCAAATTGTTGTCACATACTCAAACAATAAAAGTATCCTGTACATATGGTTGCCAAAAAATGACGCAGACTTAAACTGAAAATACACTTCTATTTGCAATCATCCTTTGAAATTGATAAACAAATGAAGCGTTAAAAACGTGAAACGATTGATTGATGTTAAGTGTTTATGCTGCTTTCGTTATATATTATGACACCAAGTGGATCTTTTATATATAGTATGTTTTCATAGATGCTTTTATTTTTTTTATTTTGTGCAATGTAACCTCCATAGTTATGTCAGCTACAACACTAGTATTTGATTGTATTGTTGCAAACTGATTATCGCCAGTGTCTGAAGTATACGTATAATCGAACGTTAACCGAAAATAAATACATAATATTGGGATTAAAATTATATTGTTGCTAATTAAAAATCAAATGCGGCTTAAGAATTAACTATGTGCCTTAACTGTTATCGTCCGTTATCTAAAACAAACAAACGCATGCAATTAATAAATGAATTATAACCGATTTAATGTAGTGTAAGCTTATTGAATTCACATTTTGATCAAGTTAGTTTAGTGTTGTGTTGCATGTTTTGCCATGAATTGTATAGCCACTTGGTCACTCTATGTACGTGAAAGACCAGCTGATGGGCAACACATATCCCTTCTTATATTGTTTCATGACTCGACAATTTACGTCAATTCATTAATGAACGAATCTAAACCTAAACAAATAAACAAAGAAGAATAGTATGTCCAGTATTCACGTTTTGCCTTAAATATTATATGCTCCCTTTTTCAATGTGCACACTATATTAACGTACAGTGGGGAAAATGGCTTTGCGTAGCACTACCATGGACGAAACTTTGTGCAATTATGTCAGTACTATTATCAATTTTCATCACATATTCAAAATGAGATGTACACTGATGGCACATACATTATCCAGTTCTGGTATGGATTAAATATACTTTCATAGAACCAAATATCCCATGAGACATGTTGACATATTGTAGATTTGAGACTTTTCCAACTGTTTGCAACATATTCACAAAATAAAAGAACACATTACATAAGGGTGCGAAATAACATGTAAGACGTAGACTCGTACTTAAAATTTACTTTCTTTCACGAGCAATTATCATTTGAAATTGATACAGTAATAAAGCCTTACAAACGCAAAACGATTAAAAAGAAATTGAGAGTTTCTGTTGATCACGTTATATTTTGAATTGCTTTTGAATTACAAGCAAGTGCCACTTTCATGTGTATAATCTGGATTCCCCGAATGCACACATTCCGTCATCTTAATTTCTTAGCATATGTTATAACCTTAATTGTCCTCTTTAATAAACAAATGGATGCTGTTTTTTATTGTGCTTACTATAACTAAAACATTGATAATCACGAGGTTACGCACATAACACGTTATTTATACGTGTCATCTACTCAGTACACGTGTGTGATATTATTAAACATTTGGTGTGGCTAACTCAGTCCTTCTTAATACCCACATCACACCGCATTAGCGCCCTCTGTGCAGTCAGCTTTTGGAAAACGACGATAGTAATTGAAAGAACGCCGATGTGGGTTTTTTCTTCAAAGACATCCACAAAACCGTACACAATCACACTATCGGGCTTGCTATCTAAAGTCGTCGCGTGTTTGTGGCGTCCCTGCCACTACGGTGGTGTGGCTCAGCAAACACCGACACCTCACTGGGGTGGAGCTATCATAGAACAAGGATAAGAGATAGACAGGTGCCGGCAGGGCAGAGTCCGCCCGATATGCTGATAAAGGCGTAGCTATAATTCCGATTTTTTTATCAGCAAAAAATCTGTGAGTAAAGGTCATCCACACTACGTGCTACGTGTTTGCTACGACATGTCTGCGACATTTCTGCAACCTTGGCGTTTGCACTTCTTTGCTTCTGCGTATATAGCGTTGTTTTCAGCGCGATCTTATGGCGTTTTAGCCTGGACGCCGTAATAAAGCACAATCTCGGTATTACTTTGAACATGTCCAAAGTAGTCGCCGTAAGGTTGCCCACTTTGGCGTTCCTGGCATTTGGGCCACGTCTTGATGCTTTTTCACGACCACCTCAGGACGTACCTGGCGATCATTAGAACGTAGTAACAACCCCATTTCGTTATGATGGGGTAAAACCAATAGCAATTTACTAAACGGTGTAACTAGGTTAAAGCAAAGACTACTCTTTTTGTTCTTACATCATTCCGCCCGTCAATAGTAATGGGCGTAAAAGAAGCTACATATATAAGTTGTCTTAATATAATAATTAGCAATTAAAAATCGCAAGGAAGCCGCACTAAGTCGTGCACCCCGCGTATGACATATTTATTTTCAGTTAATCAAGAAACAATCCAATCTGAAACCCGAAGTCATTTTAATTTCAAATTAAAATCACATGTTCTTAAATTGGTATGCTCATTCTGCGCAATATATGTGTCGAGTTCTGAGAAAACTGGGCAATATGCTTGTGCGTAAATTGTCATCCCAGATTAGCCTGTGCAGTCCGCACCGGCTAATCAGGGACGACAATTTCCGCTTTTATGGATTTTTTCGTTTTAATGATGTCTCTTCTTGACAAAGATCCAGTTTAGGCGGCAAGTGTCGTCCCGGATAAGCCTGTGCGGACTGCACAGGCTAATCTGTGATGACACTTTACGCACAAGCATTTTGCCCAGTTTTCTCAGAACACGCCACATATAGTGCGAACACAATAAAATAACAGCCAACCCTACCTTGTATAGGTCCAGTTGTGACCGCTCAGTTGCATCCACTTTGATTAATAAATGGTGAATTTGGGAGTGTTCATACAAATTCAGATGAACTCTTCACCCTTATATTGATCAGTATAATTATTTCAAGTCAATCCATTTATCAACGTGTTTTATTCAATTTTAGAGACTGACAGGCGTTTGAGGATGGCGAAGTGTTTACACGTAAGGTTCTAAACGCAAGGCATGATCGAATACTTTAATGCAATGCACTTTATGTTATGTTATAGAACACACGATTATTAAACATATTTCTATGTATGCAATTATGTCCAACATGTTTACATTTAATGTTATTTGCGTTTACTTTTATTAAGGAAGTTTTTCCTCCCTACTTCGTATGCACAGATCACTTATACTTCCATTTGGCGAATGATTGAAAATGTGTTCAATTGAATGAGGAGACTTGGTTTTAGTATTTGCCTTGTGAAACATTGGTCAATAATTGGTCAACATAATCATTGACTAGAAGAAAACATGTCCATATCTGCGGCATATACTGCTGAGGCTCATTAATGTTTAAAAAGGACAGAGTTCTTTGATCCTGATACCATTAGTGAGAGTTGATAGACATCAAGCACTTATCGCTATTACGCATAAAAGGTTCCGGCGAAATGAATCGCCTTCCCGGTAAAAAGTCGTCGATGATTAATCAAAGAGATCGGGATCGGACACGACTTTCGTGTGTTGACCTTCGAAAAACCTCGAATATTCGTACATTTTCTTTGAACTTTCAATTAGTTTAAAGAGACGCCTACCTTCGTACGAAATACCGTTCATAATACTACCTGTGGCTTGTTACTCGGTGAAAAGACGATTAGTACATGTAATTCTTATTAAGTATTAAAACGCGCTTTAAAGACGAACAGTGCTTTGTAGCTCAAAAGTTTTTGGCGTCCAATTATGATATAGGGCCGTACGTATTTATTTCGAAAATATCATTAAGTTGAAAAAACAGTTGTTTGCTAAGTTGAAAATATAGTTGAACGTGGATATTGTATATTCAGAATAGAACATTACAGCGTAGAAAAAGTTTAAAACATGGTGTGGAAAATAACAAAAAGGACTTAACCCTGCCAATATCACATTATTTTATGAATAAACAGACGTTTTGCCTCGGCTGTTCCAAGCAAATTCCTATTATACCGTCCCAGAAACGATAATTAAACATGAATTGGATTAAATATCGAATTCAAAATATTCTCGAGGATTAAACATTATATTTGTCAAAGGTACACACACGATTTGAGCATTTGGAAATGTCAAGCAATCTTACATGTCAATGAAAATACAGTAAAATAACTTAAGGTTTCTCCCTGAATAAAACCCATGGAAGAACTACCAACTTGCTATTTACATAACATAATCAGCGTTTGTGTATTTCTTTTTAAGACGTAAAACTAATGCTTTCATTGCTTTCTGTTTTGATATGAGTTTTCAATTTCTTTTCCTGACGGAACATGACGAATATCATTTAAAATAAGAAACCATTTAAAACTATTTGGAAACTATTTTCCTACTTAATTCAACCGCAAATATCGTCTTAGAGAGAAATCAGATAAAAATAATTCATATTCTTATTTATTGCATGCAATTGTTAAAAAAACATCGTATTTAAAACCATACTCTATACATTAAACCATACAATATCTTTATACCGAGGCATACAATGATTTGCATAAAACTACAGCTACAAACGTGCTTTATTCTTTTACATCTGACTGGTAACAAATCTTTAGTTTAAACCGATCTCAAGTCTTGTTTAATGTGAATTTGGATTGTACATGGTTAGCATTTGTTTACCATTTACATGTATTTTGTTTAACATGGTTCCAAGTATGAGGATCATGCGGCCGAACATCTGTCTTTTTTTAACCACAATATTTACAAAGGCCGTTCCAATACGTTGTTTCATTCAGTTACCCCACATCTCAAGTCATTAAATTGCCAAATGTTTTGTTATAGTTATCCATACACTGCATCGTGAAAATATTCCAGTAGTAAACACTAAAGTGAAATTAGTATCACATGTCGGATAACCGAGTTTCGCTTTTATTAATTGTCCAGTAACAGAGGTTTGCTTTCATTAAGGGTCTTAAAACAATAACAAACTTTTACAAACATTACTTTGCAAAAAGCACAGGGAAGCCTTAATTGAAATGTCTGGAAAATTCACATCACAACATATATGGCTTCACTTCTAGAAAACATCCCACTACTTTGTGTAGAATTGGACGAGGGTGAACATTCACTAGAACGAACAAATTAAACTTTCGGTAACGAACATACAAAAATAGATTCACACCAAACGCGTTAAAAAAATTGATTATTTAAAGAAAAGAAATTCTATTAGACAGAAGTTATGTTATGCAAATGACCGTCGTGTCAAATGCACAGCATGGGAAACTGATTTTATGTTTAGTCCATGCACTTGCAAGAGCCTGTAAAACATGGAAAGACTTTTTTAATGCATCTAAAGTAATACACATTGCAAACAAGCGTACGCCGTTTAACTCTGGACCTTTTTAATACGGTATTTACTATTTTTAATCGAAACAATGTCACAAAACATGACAGGAAGTAACAACCCGGGTTCAAATCCCACACCCGGGGTATGTGAGGTTGTAAGTCACCATACTGTACATGTGGGATTTCAACTTGGTGCCCCGATTTCCACCGAATAATAAGACCACAGCGAAATTAAATGTATTTTAGTAAGAACTTAAAAGCTGGAATTTGCGATTACAAATCAAAATTCGCCCCAGCTTTCATGATACTTCTAAGTTAAATAGTTCGAATGCTGGGACATACTCTAGGTCCTTACATAATGTAGGCCTTGCGCGAAAGGACCTCATGCACTTCGGATAACACCGACTTGTAAGCAGCTATCGCAACGTTAAGTTGTCGATGTTTTTGTGTCTTCTTAAATGTTATATTTCTCTAATGAAAGTATGTGGGTCTAAGCTTTCATGAATACATTGTATAAACATATTGGCACCTTGGAGGCATTACTGTAAGAGGTTTACCGGCTTATGGAGAGGAAATGCTTCTTAATGTCCTCTTTAATCTCTTCATTTGTTGAAGCCTCTGCATACTGAAGGTGTAACTCTGTACAGGGCAGACCGATCTGAATGTGTAACACTGTACAGGGCAGACCGATCTATGTGTAACACTGTACAGGGCAGACCGATCTATGTGTAACACTGTACAGGGCAGACCGATCTGAATGTGTAACACTGTACAGGGCAGACCGATCCTTGTGATGTGTAACACTGTACAGGGCAGACCGATCCTTGTGATGTGTAACACTGTACAGGGCAGACCGATCCTCTCTGCATACTGAAGGTGTAACTCTGTACAGGGCAGACCGATCCTTGTGATGTTTATTTAATCATTTAAACAGTCTGACTGGGGATCAATATGAATATATTAAATTTTCCGTCTGTTAATCATTTTGAATTTAAAAAGAAAGATGCATCGACCTGTGTTAAAGAGTCACTTTCCTTAAGATATACGACATCATAATATTTACGTATTGCATTTAACTGTAAAATGATTGTAATTTCTATCTCCAATCAAGTTTGTTATACTTCTGTGCCTCTGTGTGTGATGCTGATGATGAGATAATAATGCTCATGCAAAGAATAGTTACATTGCAGACATATCAGACTATGTTTGTAAATTGTGCAACTACCAACAGGATCTGATACGATATTTCATTGATAACACACTCGATTAAATGAGTTCGGAAAGTGTTTGTAACACTTACAAATATTATGCCTTTTAAAACTATTGTTTTATTGTTTTGGTTTTATTTCACACACAACTCAAATCTGTTCAAAAACCAGTTGATTTGTTTTAGAACATAGTTATTAAGTTATTAATTTGACGTCATTTCATGCTGACTGGCGACGTCATTTCACCAAAATGACGGCAGTCAAAGAAGTTTTTGCCAAACTATTTTGCCAGAATAAAATGGATCGAAATTGTACGATACACACGTATACTGTTTGCAAAACAGAAAATACATATGTTTTTAGAGATGATGAGTTCAACCATTATTTGACAATGAATGTTTTCCCGGTCTCTTCTGACATTTTACACTTCCAGTGAGGACACTTGAAAAGAGTTATTAAACCGAACAAAAAATAATGGTTTTAAAACAATTTAACATTTACTTCAACAATTTCACGCGACGTCCAGACGTAAACTAATCAAGTCATTTCACAGTTTTGAACAACGGACCGTTTCATTGTCTGTATTAAATATGGAAGCCCAACAGCGGAACTCAAATTGCCAATATATAATTACTAAACTCGTTTAAACGAGTATATACGATTTCAAAGTAAATATATTATCATTGCAATAGTAAATCAACAAATGTATGTGAACTCGGAATGTTATAAGATCTATTAATTAACACTCTTTTTATAGAAGCATCAATCAATTATTGCTTACTTCAATGGAATTTATCCCGACCGAATATACGAAGATACCGATATGTTGTAGCGTCAAACGTATGTGTTCGTGTCGTATAAACGAACCTGAACAGATTAATGCAGTTTTTCAGTTTATATGACGTGTGTACATGAAGTGGCTTTCTGCTGTATATAATTCAGAATTCAGAAGCTTCTGGTGTGCAATGTGAAGAAAACTGAACTTTAGTTTATTTATTGATACTTTTTCTTCTCAGTTTAGTTTTAGATTCAACAACGTTTAATCTGTATCTGATTTTATACGCACTTTAATGAAAATTTACTTTCGTAGTGATCTTTTTCAATATTACAATCAATGGTTTGCTTCAGAAATTTCGATAGTTAATGATTTACGATTGTGTGCACTAAATATCTTATACATAATATTAGTATGTTTATAAATATGATTGATATTAGAGCAAGAACCAAGGCGCACATACCTGACTGTCCTTATAATCCATGTGCAGCATATAGTCTGTTAAGATGTCGGTTCGTTTGTTCACATCCTCCAGAGCCATTTGCACCGCCGGTTAACATCCCTGACCGCCTGCCCAGCTGCCGGACATTGGAAATATCCCACCAATAGTGAGATTTCTACCCTTGAATCAGGCAGTTTGTCGGACTGTAATGACAACTAACACAACGAGGCAGCGTCGGACCAATGATCCGTTCGTATACATGTTTAAGTAATGCTATGTTGTAATTTTATTATGTTGCAAATTGTGTGAGTGAATTATTTGAAACGTGTATATGCATCATAAACCACATTAATAGCAGTGCTTGTTAATTTGTCTCGTTAAACCTACACTGGTATGGCTTTAACATGAAATAACGTCATGTCGCACCATGTCGTTCTTAATCGTTGAATAAAGACATTATTTTTAAAAGATAAGACAAATGCAAATTATCCGATTAAAATACAAAAATACGTCTTACTGTAATAATTCTTCTTCGCGTTCACCGTAATAATTTAAATTCCAGCTTTGATCGACAAACATATCTGTAAACAATAACAAGTGTATAACTGTGACAACGTCACAGTGCCGCACAACATTCCTGAATAACTCTATTGCATTTTACTTCAATTAGATCACCAAAATCAATCCTGATCCACTCTCATCCAATATATATCGAAAGTAACACTTTCACTGCTGGATCGCTCCGTATCCTGAGCAAACCGCGTCAGTATTGGAAATGCGGAACAGCGCTTTGTGTTTGCCAGCAGAAGCAATATATGAGACGGACGATTGTATCCAGCGAGAAATACAATGAATCGATAAAGCAGCCATCTAGTCCACATGACAAACATTCCTCCTTGCCTTTACAAGAATATACATGTATATGAAAGCATATATTGAGCTGATTGAAAACTAGACTTGCAAACAATAGATACAAACAGAAATGGTCCTTAAAATAAATTACGTTTGAGCATATTGTGTTTAAAGAATATTGAGAACCATAATACTGTTTTATCAAACATAAATTGCCAAATTGTGTATATCAAATGTTTGTGTGTAGGAAATTGTAACGCTGTGTGGTGCGTCATGCATCTATGGCACGTGTGTTATGAATTTATTTAAAGTATATTATTCAGTTCTAATTGGTTTGTGATTGAACTCGCCTGATGCCCATATACAATAGTGGTAGTAAAGTTCGTAAAGTGTGTTGTTTTTTTCTGATTTAAAAAATATATATATGCAAAGAACTTATGTTCCAATGTGGCTAGTTAAGTGTTTACGTACACACAGAAACAAGCACACGAGGTTGCTTAACAATGGGAATATTAGAGTGTTGACATAAATACACATTCTCCATTAAATAAATACGCGATTCTTACAAAACGTGAAATATCCTGGTGCTCTTTATCTGTCTTTAAGTACAAAGTCTCCGAGAAAACGTAGCGAATCTAATCAGATTGGTCACAAAATAGACGAACTGAAAAGGCCGCATATTTGAATACACAAAAGGAATCCTGAAAAGCCTAGCATTGAAACCAAAATTGATGACAACAATACTCTTACAGTGATGTGTGCAAAGCGTGGTGAAAGTAATCAGAGGGACAATAACGGTAAAGCACGTAAACCAAATCGAGGGACCGCGAAATCACGAAATCTATTCATAAATATGATGCAATAGGGTATCATTCAGTCCTAACCAAAAATCAACGCGTCATGAAGATAGAATTAGACGTCAGAATTGTACTACTATTTTTGTATGAGCTAAAACTTGTACTCTATATTTATTTTCCATTAGAAAATAAAGTCAACGTGCAGAATTATTAGTATTAGATATACTCGGTACACTAAGAGTCGTGTGACGAAATATCTTGCTTATGAGCTCGAAGGAATGGACAACACGCGAAATAACAATAAAATGATCCAACTTGTAATGCAACACATTTCACTTACTGTTCATTTTGTAAGAGTTCATCCGTTGAATGTACAAATAATTGAATAGGTTGTACAATAAGCTTAAAGGGATACGACGATCTAATATATCTTCTTATTACACCAGCCGAGCAATATAGTTATAAAATGAAACTTTGGAGAAAACTTTTATCATAGACATCTTACCGACAAAACTACAAAACTAATTAAACGAGCCTTGACATCGCTTTCATAATAACATATTGGTAAATTGTAAAATCCCTTTTTATCATATATTTTCGGTACGCAACTTTCGTGGGCATTCAAGTGACTATATGAAAATTTCATCATTCTAATTTCAGTATTTCTTTGAGCAAATGTCATCGTACATTGTTACTCATACGGTTTACTCATCATCAAACGTTATGTGGCTTGTAAGTCAGATATATATTATTCCTAAGTTCCTAAACTGGCTTTTCTATATCTTTTTTCCCTAGTACAAAATTCAAATCAGTTACGAATTGTTATTGTTATATTGTTCCTTCTTGGTGTTCTGCAGTGGTTAATAAAAATAAGTGTCATAGTTGGATAACTAGTCATTGTCATTGACGTATCTTGTCCTAGAATCGCATGATTAATTTTATAAAAACTTTACATCAATTACATTGTATTCTGGGATTGCAATTTGTGTAAGCCAATTGTAAATCATGTTATTGAATTTTAAGGCTCACAATAAGGGCAAATCATATTGACATTTCCTATCACATGCTGTTATTTGGAATTCACATTTTAAAGATATCAATATTTTGATTTTAAAAATTAAGAAAACACACTATATATTATAACGCAAGAAAAGAGGTATATTAGTCTCAATTGGAGGGCTGAAAAATAATCTTTTCTAGCATGGGAAATTCAAGCCAATTCAACATGTCAAGAACAGGAACTTCATAACTGGGCAAGTGTAAACCTTTGTGAATACCGATTACATAACCGTATCGTATTGTTTTTTATTTGATTGAAATATCTACAAAAATAGTCATTTTATTTGTCTGATTGGTCTAAGGTTAATATTTGTCGAAAGTTCAAACTTCTGTTTATATCCTATTATATTATTTCTGTATATGTTCGTGTGTGCAAAATATGTGCTTAGGTATATATGAATTGATTTTATCTACGTCTAATATAGCATAATAATATGTGTAGCTTTTTTAACTGAATGATACAGGAAGATTATTATATACTAAAATACAATGTGTTATGTATGTGTTAAATGTAATTGTATGGACATGAACTAAAGCAATACAAGTTGGACAAAAATATTCTTTTAAACTCCATTAGCACCACCTGGAGATCAATCGTATGATTAGGGCGAGGATGTTTAGGGTACATAACCAATTGCAATACAATTTGATAATGCACAAATGCACTCGACACTGCAACGAATTCGCAAAATAAATACAATTTGAATTAATAACACGCATTTAAAGATATTGGAAGGAGTGTAAAATCCGGTATAATTGAGCTTCATTCTTGGCTTCATTCTTGGCCCAGAACGAAATACGCATTAGCATCAAT
The DNA here is from genome assembly GCA_007657795.1 of Dreissena rostriformis. Classification (NCBI taxonomy): domain Eukaryota; kingdom Metazoa; phylum Mollusca; class Bivalvia; order Myida; family Dreissenidae; genus Dreissena; species Dreissena rostriformis. The sequence goes on from VMBQ01003114.1 coordinate 19,881, forward strand.
AAAAACAATTCGAGCACATTTCAAACGCCAAACTAACACAGAAAATACGCGTCATTTATTACCTTTTCAACCCATGCGAAAGACAAAAAAATCGTGACGGACATGATGTCCGATAACTTTTTAATTTTACCGGACCTCACCAGATTTTACCGGACCTCGTCCTTCTTTAACAAAACCATAGAGAATACCTTTTATACAGTTTATGTTTATTATTAACGACGTTCACAATGTTTAACAATTCCTAATACAATAAAAAAAAAACTTAATTTAAACCCGTTCTATGAAAACATATGGTTAAACGTTCAATTCAAAGAGAGGAAAGCTGTGTGATTTTGTTATACATTGCACGTACTTTTAAACAGCAATATAAAACAATAGTACTCTCAGATGGGGTAATCACGTCGCGATCACCGTTAAATAATCTATAGAAGTAAAGTAAACATAAACCAGTCCGTATTTTGTTTACATATTCCTAATTTCGTGTTCATTTTAAACAAAAGCAGAGTTTCATATATTATTTTTTTGTCGGACACGAGGTCAGTTTCGGAAAAAGTACCGGACCTCAGCAGCAAATTTTATCGGATTTGTCCGAGGTCCGACGTCTTTCGCATGGGTTGCCGTTTAACTACTCAATTAACAACTGGATGTTAGCCAGAGCAAACAAGGGCAATACACTTTTAATTTTCGGAGAAACGATTTAAACCAAACATATAAACGTATAGGAATCAAATTCATCGCGTGTATTTCTATTGAACACATTAAGGGGCATACCATCATATACAATCTCGTTTCCGTTTATTATACACTTTATTGCTTTTAATGATTTACATATTATATTTGCAGTCAACCGAATTAAGAATACCATAATTTGTCAATGTTACAAAACTACTCTTTTTCCTTCGTTTTACTATTTAATAAATAGTATTTATTTTGCACCTTCGTTCTTTTTTGTTATGTTGTTTGTACACTTTTACTCACGACCAATGCAGTGTTTAAATGGTTTTGAACTATTTTATACTTAAATTATTTACATTCAATTCAATACAACCACAGTTTTAATATAAATGTAGTTGTGTTAGTTAAATTAATCTGAATTGTATGGTCTTGTATTTACAATCTCATCTGTGTTAAAGACAGTATGATTACTTGGCCGGTATATAAGACGTGATGCTGGTGATCAGTTTTGTTTCCTGTTTACGAAGCTTAGGCTTCACACATCGTACATTAATACTTTCGTCTATGAAACTATAGTTGAACATTTAAGTAATTCCGATGTGGCTAAGACTTTAGCTCTAGTTTATATTGAGTTACGTTTTCTAACAATTTTTTATCTAATGATTTTATGAAAATATGTTTTAAGGTAACATTAAATGTGTTGCTACCTTCATATGGGATAATGCTTGTGTGATGTAAGTGTCATAGACTAGAATTGTACGTGTTTTGTTAAATATCTACACTCCAATCTAAGCGTTTATAAATACGAATAGTCTATGTTTAAAGACAAAATAACTGTTTGTTTGCTATGCTGTTTACTTCATTAAATCGTGTGTTATAATAAATTGTGTAATCAAAGTAGATATTTCAAGTGCATAAATCAACCACGTACACTTAAATTTCAACAAGACAATATGGCGTATAGATCTGTCTGCTAGGCTTACTGAATGAACTCCGCAGACATGAATACATATTGCACAGACATGAATACATATTGCACAGACATGAAAACATATTGCACAGGCATGAATACATATTGCACAGACATCTATTGACAGAAAATGAATTGTTTATGAACAGCGACTTCTATACGTCCAACACCTTGCAATAAAATTAATATTGCTGGCCTTGGGGCTACAGCTAATGCTAAACTATGGGCAAATCTAAATCTTGGAGACACTATAGCGAAGTTTTACAATACTCATGTAAGTAAACAACAGTGCAAAAATGCCCTTAACTTCTTGATCCGATTGTATAGATATGAGCATAACAGTATTTCGAGTTTTGTTTACTTAAATCCTGCTTTAAATAATATAAACGATGTGCCTTCACCACCAGTTTTTCGACACATATCGAACATTGAGCGAAACAACATTATATACTATGGGTGTTGAACAATTGTCAATTTGTCATCAAACTGACAAACAAATAACAACTCATAATCATTTGAAATCACATTAACTTGCAATGATTGAAAACAGATCTCCATGCAGACACTTTCAGACAGGAAAATTAATTTGGAGACTGTGGCTCTGGGATTAAACACCGCTATCGTTGATACACGCAATCTCCCGTGGCATATCGTTTCCTCATATATTTAAATATGCACTCATGTTGCTATTACATAATCACGTCGGGCAATATACCTGTCGTTATTAAATAATTGTATGACTTGTCTTTGTACATGTATATAGAAACTTGAACAACGCGTTAGAAAGTGTTAAGGCTAAACTTGTCTGTACTCGCGTGTTTAGTGAGGTTCCTTAGAGCAAACTCTATCAGAAAACGCAGCGAATGCGAGATTATAATGTAATCAGATCACATAAATGACGTCCGGAAAAACTTCATCTTTGAATACATAGCCGCAACACTTATACATTAGAAAACAAACATATAACAACAGTATTAGTCGGCCCAGTGTTATTTTCAATGTATAATGAAAGAAAAAAAGTGTCAATTACTGAACATATACAGAACAAATTGTAAGAAAGTGAACTTGAATACGTCATGCCGTGATTTATTGGCATGCAAAGGTTCCATCATTTGTCTTAGTGCGAAAAGGCAAACTGAATTGATCTGCTTAAAAAGAAAAGCAATACCATTGCCAGATTTCCACTTATTGTCTGTTATCGTTGCGCAAAGAGTCTTACGTAGATGAATACGGATCGTGCCCATCTACATATAACATATCCGGGATTATCAGACCTTATCTGGGACGATATATCGAATTTTGTTGTGACATTTAAAGCAGAGATATACAATCCACACCTGTACGAAAGACTGTTTAATTCTGAAAAAACTAGTGATATAAACATTCACTCTTTTGAATAGGACATTTTGGTATTGGATTTATTTAATAATCAAACATGGTCTTTATGTATAGATGAAACGGTTCAAACTTACATCTATCATCGCGCTGAGAAAAACATGCCCCATAGCGGACAACGACCATGTATTAAGACCCAGAAGCGGCTGGTATACGGATGCTCTAATGATGCACAAGGAGCCTGAAAAAAACTAGAACATAACTGGCGCTAGACAAAGATTCATATAGATCATCCGACAAACAGGAAACATACGATTACAACAAAATAACATCAGTACGTGATCTCTTTTTTTATAACCAATCACATTATGGTAGCAAAGAATTGAGTGATCTTGCTTTCAAATCCATCGTCTCAAGAATTGTCTCATAATTTAAGCGACGTTTTCATAAACAAAAAAAAACAACAACATGATAATCGATATGAGGACAACCGTCAGCATCCTCAAAATTCCCATACTATATACTATTCAGTAGATAGATAATGACTGTTTTATAAGGCAAAGTGGCTTCATTATTATTGGTATCCCGGCATTGCTTTCGCATAAACAGTGGTTTCCGGGATTAAGCGACACACCATACATTTATCCAGTAATTGGTTTATTGAAAATACGTGCAACCGTTGTATTTATAGTTCGTTGTGCGTACATTAGCTCTTCAGGTAGACAGATATATGGACAGGTGTCCATGGTGACTCCACTATATCCCATTTCACTTCAATAAGTTTAAGTAGCAATTATAATTCTTATATTGCGGCCTTGATTGTCCTTTTTCAATCAACTTTAACTTCTCTGGCGTGATGGAGAAATAAATTCGCTTGGTTAGAAAAAAGTAACTATCAGTGATTAAATTTGCTTTTACATGTGACAAATTGTTTACATGATCACTGTATTCTTATCAGTGATTGTACTAGAAGACATACTATTGTGAAACTGAAAATCAGTAATATACTTATTATTGGTGCCTATGCACATTGGCTTGTATGGCTTCTTGATACGAACATGATAATGAAACTTTCCGAGTTTCTAGACCTAAAGACGACCCACTGCACTTCCGATGGACAGGCAATTTGCTCTCATAACCATATCGATTCATCAATGTTCTGAACTTTATTGCGAAGGGGTTTGGCTGTTATATAACACTCATGTTCAATGTCTATAGTGCACTTGTTTAATTAACCAGGTCCATATTTGTGGCATTTAAATACATTTAAACTTTATTTCAGTAAGAATGTTGGTTATCAATTTATTATTCCCATCATTAGGAGATTTAATTAAGCCGGTATACGTACACAGATTAATATCGGTTATACAACGGATCTCTATACACGAAAGACATGCTTTTTTGGGGTTTACTTACATTATTAAAATCAATCAAATATAGCACAACCTGTAAAACCATACTATATGTTAGACCTTCCACAACAATTTAAAAAAAAAAAGTTTAAAAAATGCCGTCTGCTTTCATTTCACACGAAAAACGTTATGATTTTACGTGGTAATCAAATGTCGTACTTGGTTGGCTTCAACATACAATTTAATTCCGCCAGACCGAAGGCGGTTTTAGAGTATTAATTGAAAGGAAAATCCAATTTTAGTTTTCTTAAGAACATTACATCAGTCATTAATTCATGAAGTATAAGAATGTTATTCATTGGTAATTAAAAGTTAAAAAGGCATTTGCTGTACATAACAATAACAATTATGTGTGCTCTTTTTATGCTTATTCATTATTTCCTTGCCAAATATCGCAACTAAAACCGTGCAGGAACGGAATAAGAGTTCCATATATGCATTCCATGCGATAAATGTAATTACTGCCTATATTATATCTTTGGAAAATCAACGTTCGTGTTTACCGCATCACATTCCGGAACAAAATATGCACAGTATTGTTTCACAGTTCGTCAGTATAAATAACCTGCAAAGCAATCCAGCCAGCAATTTCAGAATACCAAAGACTGGTTTCGATCCGTATCATTGTCACACGCCTTCTTGACTAAGAATCCATTTCCGTTTTTGTTTCGGACAGGAAATGCTGCCAGACAATGTGTGACTGTTTACGATGTTTGGTGTAAGAAAAGGCTTTTAAGCGCGAAGAGGTCATTTTGGCCTATTGTGTTCAAGATATGTCCGTCGTCAACTTTTAGCAGTCTAAAGGCTACATGTTTCATCCAATCCTGATTAGTGAACTAGCGAATACGACAAGACTTTCTCTCCTCTGATAATGTTCTGAAGTCTGATTATTCATATAATCGGCAAATGACGTCAATTCGTTAATTCATTAATATAAACCAAGCGATCAAAGAAGAATGGTATATCCATCATTGACGTAAACTATACGTAAAAGCTCAATCTATTATAATCATGTAATTTGTACAATAGATGTACGTACATGACGGAAATCGTTCTGCGTGGAATTGCTGTGGATGAACTCATCTGATATCGAGCCAATATCATCTACAATAACCCCAATAATCACAAATAAGAAAGCATAGGCAACATCGTGGGCACAATGTGCATACTGACAAAGCAATATTTATTAGACAAGGAATAAAATAACGATGATCGTTCCAAATATAAAATAGTTCAAATTAGCAGCAGTGGAACGATTCAATTTCAAGAGAAACCAATAACAGATGGATTTGCATATATGACAGATGCAACGAATGCAAATCTTTATTTATTACGTGCAGGTATCGATACAAATCGTTTATTCTGAAGTCTTCGAAGCCACATATTACGTTATCTTAATAACTCAGCATGTGTTTGAACCATGATTTTGTTACAGAATTGTTTGTCAGATTCAATAAATCCAGTTAATGATGCTTTTGTGTGAGTTTGCTTTTCACAACCATATCTTGACTGTGATATGATTTTACTTGCTGACTCACTTATTAACAGTATCGTTATAATTAGAGTATATACAGTAAACGTATTGGTTAAGAGCAGTCATATTAACCTATAGGAAATTACGATATGCTTCAACAAGCCTCACATTTTATTTTTCTCTAAAATATTTCATCACACCAAGTTAATTGAGCTGCAATTATAGGCTATATAAACACATACATGAAGCAACAATGTTTGAATAATTTAAATAGAGAATTGCTTACAGATTACAACAATCATTGACATTATAGAAAAGACGCAAAATACATTTCATTTCACTTGAAAAAAAACGTATTAAGCAATGTGTTCGAAAATGTTTGTCAACTTTCAATGTATCTGCTATAGTTCAATAGAACAGTTTCTCTGAGTTTCTAATGAAGCATATTGCAATTTTTTTCGCAGAGTGAACTTCGATGAAAATAGATAAGTACTTTACCGGATCCTAAAATCTGGTTTATATCTATTGATAACAAGAGTCTAAATGGAAATATCAAGATATATCATTTGCTNATAACATCATATAATAAGCCTCTACTATTGCAACGTTCTGACCTGTAAGAACGATTGTTACCTTTGAATACTATTGTACATTGTACAGTATAGTAATAAGTTTTTTTTTATCTATCTACAACAAACAATCTTGGATACAGACGAAGGCGGGGCGATATGTTAAAATATGTTTGATCAAAGGAACTTGTAAATTTCGAAACAACTTAATGGATGTTTTTACTAGAAATGTGTAAATATTTTTTTATAATCTTAAATACTGAAAATATTAAGGGAAAACGTTTAAATACATTTGGTTGTATTAAACGGAGTCCGAAAAACTAATGACAAGTTACGGAAAATGTTCATTAGTTTCTAAATGCGATATATAGACGTTGCTTTATACAAGTGTATCATATTTGTATTATAAAAGTATGATCCCAAAATTATGGAAGCCTTTGAACATTGACGTTTCTGTCTTCTCGAAAGGACGAACATAATGATCAAATTGTCCCATTCCCTAGAACCTAAGACGATCCACATTCAATATACAAATATCCGCTCGAAGTATCGCGATAACAACTCGTCAGCATTCATATGTTCATTCACCCAATTATTTTTCAAAGGTCACTGGAGAACCGGTAAACAAAACTTCGTTAAGCACACGAAAGACTAGTTTATTTCTAGAATGTGAAGACTACTTCGTTTAAAAAACAGTGTACAATCCATTTTGAAAAAGAAGTGAAAGTTTCTATTGCATTTATTGTGGTATCATGCGTTCATAATTATATGTTTCTACAGAACTGTATCGCTTCTCTGATAAAGTTAAATATATTTAATTAAATGGGTTTTTATTGCGCCCATAGCAATCGTTGATCTGTTTTAATATGAACCCACTTTTTCATACTAAATGTAAATAGGCATTTAGCTGAAAGATCAAAATTATGATAAATGACTATAACAAACTTGTTTGATGAGTGCTGCCTTTATGCTACTAAGACGCCAAGCTTATTTTTTTAAAGGCATTTAGATGCATAAAAAAAGTATTTTAATATGATTATTCCTTAGCAGTTTCTTTATAAAAAAAAAACAACAACAAGTGGTTAGTTTTGGCCATGATAAGTACATACCTGAACAATGATAGTTACAAATATTAACGCTTTTGTTCTTCGAATTAACAGAATTGTAAGAATTAGTGGTACATTGAAAGTTCTCGTACAGGTGACCCAAAAATTATTTAACCACCAACGCTAAAAAGTGCCAAGCTGAAAATGCGGTTTCCATTCCTGAAAATCTCCATCAAAAACAAAATATAGAAGATCTAGGTCTGTAAAATGACTACAATATTTTTCCGAGCAATACCATATACAGTGATTCCGTTAGCGATTGTCAATTTATTAATACAATTTTTATTGTATAAGGACGATATGTTACGATAGAATTAATCCCGGGAAAACAACCCTGAAAGTTAAATGGTGATCATTCTAATGTGATCGGACACACGATGCTGGTTCTCACCTTTTTTGCTTGCTGCATATATCGAAGATGTCGAATGATGTTCGTCTGCAGTTATTTGATTTGTTAAACGTATCATATTATAACGGGAAACAAATGTGACGTTTATATATAATTCGTTATTAATATGTGCTATATTATGTCAGTGATTTCTCCGGTTATCTGGTTTTGTGACAATAATTTAATATTGCATTAAATACAGTTAACATATGAGTTATCTAAGTGAACACAATATTACATATATAAATACAAATATAGCAGAACCTTTAACACTATATTATAATTCCTTAAAATTAAATTGATTTGTTGTCAAGTTTTGTTTTGTTTACCCCCCACACATGTGATCCATTTCTGTTTACTTCACTTCATTAAGAACTGATTGTACAAGGTAATCGAATTTTTTACTGGGGTGTTTTCAAAACACAATTGAATTCCATCATCACCGGGAGCAACAATAAACTATTATATGAAATGCAAATCCAATTTCAGTTTTCTTGACAACATTACATCAGCCGTTAACGCATTAATAGTAATAACGTAATTTATGGGAGGAAAAATAAAATTAGCATTGTATTAAAGGATGTGGGCATTCTCGTTGAATCCTCGAATTGATCTTATTTTTTTTTACGTGCCAAAACACTAAATGTAAACAAGAAGAACTTTTACGAGTTATTTTATATACATTGATAACTCGATTTATATATTTCTATGTGAATTGTTCTCATTGTTATTTATTGGTTTCTTCTATATAAGACATACGAAATTCCGGTATAATATTGTATCAACAAAAGCTACTTTATGATATCAAAGATTCTTTTTTTATATTTCATCACACAAGTAGCTAAAGCACTAAAGAATTACATGTCATTAATATACTTACCGCCTTTAATATATCGATTGAAACAAAACGATCGTGTTTACAAGGTAAAGAAAAAAAAAGTTAAGTTTCAAAGTGCATCAGTTTAACAAACAACCTGCAAAGCAATCAGGCTAACACTTTCCAAACACCCAAGACTGGTTTGAAACAGTATCATAATTACACACCTTCCTGACGTAGACTAATTTCCGCTGTCGTTTATGACATAAAATGCTGGCAAGCAAAGTGCAACTGTTTACGATGCCTGTCAGTTAATATCAACCAATTTTGAAACTCAACCACCGTCTCTAGAAAGGCTTGGTTATATAAAAAGAAATTGTGCAATTGAACTTCAATATGAATGTCAGCTACAAAATATGATGTATTTTCTTTTTCAGAGGGGGTAATCACGTGGCAGTCAAGATGGCGACGACCATGCCGACACAGGTATGTTTCGCCGCTTTATACCCTTTATTACTTTTATCAATTGTTAAAATGCCGCTCGCTTTCAAGCCATATCTGACAGCAAGAACGTGAGTATCGTTTATTTCGTATAAATATACGCTCTTTATCTCGACTTTACTCGCTACGAACTTTCTTAGCAGGAGCTGCAATTCTGTGATCCCGATAAGAAATGTTGTAGCGAGTTAATACAAGATATACATGCCCAAAGTAGTCTTCGTATGGTCCACCTACTGTGTTAACAGTTTATATCGACAACAAAATACAATAAGAGACATACTGCACTTTTTAACGATCCACTTGTTGTGACTGATATGCTGTGTAGTCTTAACATTGATGAATCAATGGTAACTTAGGGATCGTTAAAACAAAATTCGAGTGTTGTCTTCTTCACCCTTACACCGATCAATGTAATTTATTATTTCCAGTCCATTCATGAATCAACGTGTTTCATTCAATTTCAGAGACTGGCAGGGGATATTGATGTTTTTTTACCTCATGATTCATGACTGTTAAATACTACGCACTTTATGTTATATTATATAGCACAAGATTATTTAACACATTTATATATATATGAAATAATGTTATAAAATGCTTAAATTTAAGGAATATTGCATTCATTTATATTAGAGAAATATGTCTCCCCCTCCCACCCTTTGTGTGCACAAATCACTCACTTTCTATTCATCCAGGGATATTCACAATTGAATTAGGAAACTTTGCTTTATTATTTAAAACTGGAATATAAGCCAATAATGGGTCAACACAATCATTGATTGACAATACGAAAAAATTGGCCGGTGTTCTCAAAACCCCGTAGGGAAATCTTACTTTAACATTTGCTGCTTGCAATAGGATAACATATTAATCATTTTACCAATAATTTTTTTGCTTCATAAATCTTAATGTAAACACGAAATGGGCAGATACGTAAGGATTTTATTGTTTTTAATAAATTACCATTTCAAACAAGTTCTCTGTGGCTTATGTTGCTGAGTCTCCGAAATTAAAACATGAAGAAAGAGTCATTGATCCCGATATCATGCGAAAGCATCAATACAAATCCATCACTAATAGCTATTTCATATACAAGATTTAGGCAAAATGAATCGTCTTCCCTGGAAATGGTCCTCGATGATTTATCAATGGGATTTGGTACGACTTTCTTGTACTGACATTCGATAAACGTCGAATTAAAAAAAAAACAACACTGAATTCTGACATTTTCTTTGAACAGTCAATTATGTTAAAGATACTCCTACCTTTCTACCAAATACACTCAATAATAATACTTGCGGCTTCTAACTCGGTAAAAAGACTATAATTGCCTATAATTCTAATTTTCCATTAAAACGCTCTCGCAAGCCGAACGCAGGATTTAAACGTCAAAGTAATTTACATCCATTTATTATTGCGTTTTTAATCCAATCAAATCATTAACCGTGTTATGTTAAGTCGATAATAAAGTTAAACGTTAATATTTTATTCTTAGAATAGAAAATACTTGCGTTGAAAAAGTTTAATGTATGGTTTGAAAAATAATAAAAAGAATTTCGCCCTGCCAATTATCGCATTATTGTATGCATTAACAAATTTATTGCCCTCGGCTGTTACAAGCAAGTTAATATAATACCGCTCTAGAAACGATAGTTGAACATGAATTAAATTATAAATCAAATTTTACATATTCTCGAGGATTATTTATAACCATATGAATCATTTAAGATGTAATATAATTTAAATATCCTCGGGAAAATTTAATTTACACAAAGACCCCATAACGATTTCAGCTAAATGTAATTATGTCCATGGTAAATTGTTTTGTTTTTTATGTTAGTAAGACGTTGTTTTTTACTGTGAACGCAGTTTGTGCACGTCATAAAACCTGGCAATAATGATAAGATGATAGTTAGAGGAAAAATAAAAATAAGGGCTTGTTCCTTGTCAATTGCCCCACTCACCCACCATAAACGCTCATAGCAAGGTAGGAATTTACTATAAGTATTCTTGAAGTCCGTAGAAGATTAAACTACATACAACAGATTATGTGGACGATATTAAAACTTATCAAATACTGAACAACACATGCAAGTATCGAACAAATAAAGCATATAAAAAAACAAATGAGAGTTTTGAAAGAGGTAAATGTACATGAAACACCATTTTCAATACCTGCGTGTTAGATTCTTAGGACTGGTTACACCCTGGAAGTGAACTCGAAAGTGTCCCAAAAAGCCTTTGACGTTATCTGCCTTAAGTACACATTATGTACTCATATTGGCTTTTGTTTAATAAATCATTACACTCGACATCGAACAATACGTGCCTGACTTTCTAGGCGCTTATATTCCTGTAACAGTTGTTCAGAAATTATTGCTCTTTCAACAAAATGTATTTATTCATTATTTTTAGACAAAATAAAAATATTCAAAATATAAGATTAACTATAACATGTTATTGGAAATAATAATCAGTTAAATCCATAAAATATGTATGTATGATTAACGATTGTGAGCTCTCGAATCTTAAATAAACATATAATTGAATATAAAAATGTAAAAGCAATTTTAGAGAAATATGTAAAAAGTAAATAAACATCGTTTGTTCATGTTAAACATATATTATTGAGCTCATAGCATTCGAACAAATGTACAAATCAATAAAACCAAAATAGAAAATGTTCCCACGATCAAAGACTAGTTTCAATCACTATCATAAGTACATGCCTTACACACGGAAAAACCAGTTCCGTTTTCGTTTAGTACATGAAATGCTGCCAGGCAAAGTACGACTAATTAAGATATTTGGTTATCCATTGCTAACGTGTCGAAACATTTACATTGTTGAGACATTTTATTTATTAATTAACTAACACAAATTTCCCGAACTTTATAATTAAGTTTAAAATTGTTGCAGACGTAAACCCTACTAACGTCAGTATTACAAATGCACTGACAAACTACCAATAAAAGATGTTGTCGTTTGGAAAAGTAACACAGTTGTACACGAACGTGAAAATACATTAAACATAACTTTAAGCTGCTTCCTGAATAAGACCCATGGACGAACTACACACTTGGTGTCTTCAACGTATGCGTTTTTTTTTATATATATACTTATGGTGGCTCCTTTCTGTAATGAATTTTCAATTTCTTCTCCTGGATGATGAAGGGACATGCCGAACATTTAACATTTCGAATATGTTACCATGGACATATATTTCGAAACCAATATATTACCTAATTTATCTATCGTCTAACAGACGCATCATATAATACGAATGCAGATGCTTATTTATTGGGTGAAGATGTTAATAAACGGGCTATGTTATCTTGATATCCAGACATACAATTGGGTGCATGGTTGATCTAAAGCTTAAAACATGCTTTATTGTTTGGACTCTTACTTGAAATTATTCGTAAGTCTCAACCGATATTTTTTTGTATTTCATGTGGATTTCGAATGTTTACATTTATTTTCATATTAATGGCCATGTATTTTGTTTAAGGCGGGTCCATACATGTTATACGAGGTTCAGGCGACCACACATCTGTTAAAAACCACCATGTTTCCATTGACCATTCCAATTCGTGGATTCTTAATACTCGATATTTAGTATATGCTTTCCGGTACTTTATAGAGAAATATCAGTGAAATACAACTGATATTTCACTGTTTCAAACAGTGAAAAATAACAGTAAAAAATATCAATATTTTTCACTGTTTTACTGCGAAATGACGTCATTTTTATGACGAAATTCCAGCGAAATTATCCAGTTTAACTATTAACAATGATATAAACGGTAAAAAAGGCATGAAATAAGAAGAAAATTTGTTGGATTCGGTGGAATATCGATTTTAATTCACTCGTGATCATAGAAACATTATGTTCAATTATATAATACATGGATATATAATATCCAACAATTATCCTCTTTATATGTTCCTGTTTCATATGACTTTACTTTCCGAGGTTGTGAACCCAGCTGAAATAATGTCTATGTTTAGTGCTGTGTTTGTTGTTTAACTGGCCTGTATTGTATAGTATATTACATAAAAGACAAGAGATTAGTAACAAATGTCTCTCCTGATTATATTGCTGTAGTTTAATTATCCTTAATTGCGTTGCCCTACGTTTTGTCTGTAACTTATCATTTGATGTTGAGACAGTACAGAAAGGCCATGACGAAGATATATTCAAGACAGAAACTCTTAATACCATCCGCGATTCGTTTTATTCAATGCATTTTTAAGGCATTTAGTAATACATTGCACATCCACAACCGGACACAACATAAATCTCAACACACCCCATACAAGTATTATTCATTTGAGGTCACATAATTTGAACAGTCCACGTAATGAATCTCAATCCTGACCTAACATAAATTACCATGAGCGCATATATTCTGTAAATACGGCTGGAATATCACTTTGTTTGTAAAAAGTGAACAAGTTGTTTAACAATGTACGCCTTCTGCTCATTGTAGTTTAAACTTTAAAACAAACCGTGTGTACCAATATATTTGGTTCCTTCCAAATCACGGATTTATTGTAAGACGATGCATGGTATCAACAAAAACATACAATGTAGGAGTTGCTATAATTAATATAATTGTTGAAGGCTTTATGCTTGGAAATAGTCAGCATAAAGCTTGACCGCGATATAAACCACATAAACAATTCTGATTAAATAGTGTTTCGCCGTCATTATCCACAAGTCAATATTGAAATATCTTTCCCGACCATGCCTGTGGTTTCATAATTTGATACACTGTATTACCATACAGCCCAATATCCTAATGAATATTACAAAATAGAACTAATACATGCATTAACCCAAAAATCCCAAAACATAAAACTGCCAAATGTATTGTTATGGCTGTCCGGTCACTTCATCTTGATAATATTCCATCATTGTCCATGAGTAAGACATTAATAAACAATTTTGAGTAACCTAGTTCCGATTTCATGAACGGATGATTAACCGAGTTTCGCTTTCATTAACGGTCGAATAACCGAGTTTTGATTTTAGTAAAGGTCCAGTAACAGAATTACAATTTCATTAAGGGTCTGAACATAATTGCAAATTATGATAACGTAAAAACGCAAAGGGAAGCCTAAAAAGCATTTTTCAAAACTTAATAAGACAACAAATATGGTTTCGCTTCTAGGAAACATCCCACTATGTGGTATAGAATTAGACGAGGGCAAACATTCACTCGAACGACGTATTAAAATTTTGATAAAGAACATACATCCGTAGTTGAACTTCAAACACGTTTAAATCATTTGATTAGTTAAAAAAACGTAAGTCGATGAGACCGAAGCTCTATTATTTTGATGAACATAATGTTCAATAATCAGCATGGAACACTGTGTTTATGTTTAATCAATGAAATCTCTAGCGCATGTGACGTTTTTGCAATACTTTTTCAATTAATCTCAATGAATACAAAGACAAAATAACCATACCAATTTTAACTATGGGACCGTTTTAAGACGGTATTTACTGTTTTTAATCGAAACCATATCGCAGAACATTACAAGAAGTAACGACCCGGATTCAAGTCCCAAACCCGGGCCATGATAGTTTGGTTGTTGGTCACTATGCCAGACATGTGTGGTTTCCCCTGGGTTTCCGCCACAGAACAAGACCACACCAAAATTAAATGTACTTCAGTAATAACTTAAAGCTGGAAATTGCAGATACAAATCGAAATTCGCCACAGCGTACGTGATTTTGGTAAGTTAATTTGGTACGAGTGCTGCGACAAACTTTGAGTCCTAAGATATTGCATGTCCGGCCTCGGAAGGACCTCATATACATATAAATACACCTACTCGTACGCAATTGGCGTAACGTTAAGGTATAGTTGTTTTTGTTTATTCTTAAATGTTATATTTCTCTTACAAAAGTATGTGGTTCGGATCCTCCATTAAACATTGTATAAACAGATTGTCACCTTGAAGGTATTACTGTAAGAGGTTTACCGGATATTGGAGGACGTAATGCGTCTTTATGTGCTATTTAATCAATTTATTTGGTGAAGCTTCCTGAAAACGGTATGTGGAAAACTGTTCTTGATATATCGATCCTTGTGATTTGTTTTATTTAAATAACCTTACTTGGGATCATTTTGTGGTGTATTTAATTTCACGGCAGGTAAAATTGTTGAATTCTGAAACAAACATTCATTGACAGATACTGTTGAAGAGTCATTTTGCATAAACATATGCGACATCATGATACGGACGTATTAAATACGCAAACCAAATAGTGTTTGTCTTATAACGACAGCATACAAGATACGTGCCTCAGAAAGTTGTAATTATGTTGCGTAGGTGATTATTAAACAATTTATTAATTAAATTGCAATTAAAACGAATGGATATTTACGTATAAGGCTTTTTTTATATTTTAATAACCCTGAGAAGGTTATGATTTGTAGTCATACTTGTAAGTTTTGTTATTAATACTGGCAAAGAGTGAGGTTTAGAATGTCTTTCAATCAGTATAAACCACCAAATGCTTTTAATTGACAGTTCCAAAGAGCAAACCCCATCTTCAATCATTTGTAATTTTTGTCACGTGCTGTATGAATTGACATATTTGTATGGACATTGGTCGCTTTCCTCAACTTAAAGACGTGCACATGTTAATAACACTGTTTTTCTTGATAATGTTTGTGGCTTCATTATAACTGTACAATGATTGTACGTTCTATTGTCAATCGCATGTGTTATAATTAAGTGCCTCTGTGTGTGATAGAGATTATGTTAAGCAGATACAACAGTTTCGAGTGAAAACATGAATTTCTTAACGATTGCAACGTGTCTTTTGAGACATCTATTTCATGCAAATGCGCATTAGCATGACACAATAATGCTCATGCATGCATGAGCTACAGACAGTTAAGACTATGATTGTAAATTGTGCCACTAACAGCAGGATCCGGTACGAGTTTTCATTGAAACCATATACTATTAACGATTATCGAAAGTTTGTGCACAACTACTTACTTACCGGACAGGTGGGGTTTACGCCGGGTACTCCGGTTTCCGCAAATAAAAAACAACACAAGACAACACTACAATTTTATTTATTTCAGTAACAATTTAATAGCTGAAAATTGCAACTATGAACCAAATTCGTCCCAAGTTCGTGATTCTGGTAACTTAATTACTTACGAGTGCTGGGACACACTCATGCTCCTCATGTAATGCAGTCTATGGCGCGAAAGGACCTCATGTACATCGAAAAACACCTACTCGGAATCATCTCGCGCAACTTTAAGGTATCGTTGTTTTTGTAAATGATTAAATGTTCTTCTTCTCTAACGATAGTATGTGGGTCTTCACTGATACATCTTATAAACAGTCTCCTTGAAGACAAAATTGTAAGAGATTTACCGCTTATTGGAAGACGTAATGGTTCTTAATGTCCTCTTACATCTCTTCATTTTGTTAAGCCTTTTCATACGGTGTGTGAAAAACTGTACAGGGTAGGCCGATTTTTATGATTGTTTTTTTTATTATTATTTGAACAAACTTACCGGGGACAATTTTGTAGCGTAATAAATTTCACGTCATATTATCATTTTTGATTTAAAAACAAACAACAAAAACAGAGCATTTTAAAGAGTCATAAACGACATATACGACATTACTATATGGACCTATTTAATACGCATACCAAAACGGGTTTGTTCGCATAACGATTATACGTGATTTTGTCTCAGAAAGTGGTAATTTCTGTTGCTCTGGTGATTGTTGAACAAATTAGTTAATTGCACTGTAATGTAATCGAATATATATTATCTTGTAAGTCTTTTAAGTTTTAGTTACGATCATACAATTATTATTTTCATGTAAAAGTGTGTGTTTCGCAAATAATACTGGGCTAAGAGTGAGGTGTGGCATGCTTCTCAACCGGATTTAACCTCCGATGCGTTTCTCTGACCGTTCCAAAGTGCTGAGCCTATCTTTAATCATTTGTATTTTCTATCACTTGCTGTATATATTGCCATAAATTCCCTAGTCTAATGGTTAATGACAAGCGTGTTTTAATAAATATCACCTGATAATGCTTCTGGAATTACATTATAACTGTACACTTATAGTTATTTCAATTTCTAATGACAATTCCCTGACGATGTTGTGCCTCGGTGTGTTATATAGATGATGTTTAGCAGAAAAAAAGAGTTTCGGGCTATAACATTCATTTCTTATCAGTTACAAAGTGTTGATCTCTTGAGATTTCAATTTCATAAAAATACGCATAATTCTCATGCATACGTCAGTTACATACAGCTCAGACTAGATGAACATTCTGTAACTAGCAGCAGGTTCTGATATGAGTGTTCATTGACACCAAAATTGATCAAAGGAGTTCGGGAATTGACAACACTACTTACACATTTCATGCTTATCAAACTATTATTTGATGGTTAGGGTTTCATTTAAAACCTAAAACTTAACTTTATACAAAAACGTGACGTCTTTTCATGCGAAGGATCGCATTCCCCCACTATGACGACATGCGATATGTCAGTCAAAGAATATGCGGCCAGTCAAATCGTTAAAAATGTTACCTTTGATTCAGACAGTATGTAGTTTGAGTGATGAAGCCTTATATCATCATTGAACCTTGAATGTTTTCTATAGCGCTTGTGACAATACACATATTACTTTTTTTACATTTCAAGAGAGAGCGTTTAATACCGAACAAATCCAAAATGGTATTAAACCATTTTTAACATTAAATTGAACAAGCTCAAGGGATATCATGATGTTAAATATTAAAGTCATTTCATAGGTTTGAGCAACAGACCTATTCATTTCCTGTATTAGATAGAGGACCGTGAACCTAACATTTACAACATGTTATAACCAGAATTGTTTATTTAAGTTAACTTTCGTAGTGATCTTTGCAACAGAACAATAAATTGTTTGGTTTAGACGTTGAATTAGTTGGTTACATTAATAATTGTATGCACTAAATATCTAATGCATAAACTGTTTATAAATGTGCTGGAACAGAGAGCAAGAACCTTCGCGCACCTACCTGGCTGTCGTTATAATCCATGTGCAGCATACAGTCTGGTAAGATGTCGGTTCTCTTGTTCACATCCTCCAGCGCCATTTGTACCGCAGGCAAACAACCCTGACCGCCGGCCCAGCCCCCGGACATGGGAAATATTCCGCCAATAGTGAGATGTCTACCCTTGAATCCGTCAGTCGGTCGGGTTGTCATGACAACTAACACAACAAGAAAGTGTAGGGCAAATGATGCATTCGTCCGCATTGTTAAGAAATGCTATGTTGTAATTTTATTATTCTCAAAACACTGTTGTAAATTGTGTTATCAAATTTTTTAATTCATGCATACCCTTTACATATTAAAAACCACATTAATAGCAGTTGTTGTCAATTTGATTTGTCTCCTTACACCGACAATGACATGGCTTGAAAATAAAATAACATCCTGTCGCACTATAACATTCTTAATCGTTGTATGAAGAAATCCTTTTAAACGGCAATAAACATGTAAATTATCCAATTGGACTCAACAAATATGCGTACCTTTCATCATTAGTGAAACTCCAGCTTTGATCTGCAATCATATTTGTAAACAATACAAAACGTATAATTCCGACAACGTTCCAACGGCAACAGCACCAACACAATTATTATAGAATTCTGTATTACCTGTATACCATCAAATCACCAAAAATCAATCCCGATCCACTGTCATCCCATATATATCGAAAGCAGCACCGTCACTGCAGGATCATGAGCACACCGCGCCAATAATGGAAAGGCGGAACAGCGCTTTGTGTCTGGCAGCAAAAGCAATATTTGAGATGGACGACTCTATCCAACGAGAAATACAATGGATCGATATCGACAGCATTTTAGTCCACATGACATATATTCCCCCTTTCCTTGACAAGAATGACTTACAGATTAATCTGATAGCTGAACGTTTCATTTTTTAAAGCATATATGGAGCTGTGTAAAACCAGATGGAAACAATTAATAAAAAAATATATGGTCCTTAACTTAAATGAAATTGGATTGCTGTGTGTCTAACGAATATTTGGACCTAGAATACAGTTTTATGAAACATGAATTGCCATAGTTTGTTGCAAATGTGTTTTTCAGGAAATTCTTACGTTATGTGATGCATACTGCATGCATAACGCATTTGTTATAAATTTGTTTAAATTTTAGTATTCATTTCTAATTGTCTTAATTTGATGCTTGATTAAAATCCATCGGTTCTCATTTTGTAATGGGATATATGTTTTAAAGGTTGTTGTTTGTCTGACAATTCAAAATGATATATAGATAGATTGATTTATTTAAATATTGTGCAAGTAACATGGTAACAATAATGGTAACAACAATACAATTAAAATATAACACATAGATTTATAAATATAAAAAGAATGTTCACATAAAAAGATTTAAAAAAAAATGTTTAATAATGAACTATATTAGTCACATCATTATCAAGGATAACACAAGAAAGGGGAATACACCCCTTATTTCCATTGTGGTCCTAAATAGTGGTCTGACGTAGAAAGTTTTAAAATAATTTTACACGTAAATATAAATTATAGATATGGAGCAAAAAGCACATGTACACTTTCTTCATTAAACAAGAGCTGTGTTTGTGAAGCTATATGGTAGCTATTTTAGAAACAAGGTAATATTTTGAATGCAAAGGTCACAGTGACCTTGACCTTTGACCTAGTGACCTCAAACCATGTTTGAGTGTAGATGTCAATGAGATGAATGCACATCTGAAGCTTAAAGAACATAGACCCAAGAGTTTTCATTTTATGAGCAAGGTTAAAGTTTTGGGACAGAATGACAGAATGACAGACAGACAGGCCAAAAACAATATACCCACTTTTTTTTAAAAAGGGGTCAAACAACATTTTTTAACTGAGCAAGGCTGGACATATTGTGTCCATGATATATTCACAAGGAACGCAAGTTCTTATGTGGCTAGTTAGGAGTTATAATACAAATAAGAAAAAGTGAACACGGTTGCTTAAGAATAAGGATATTGCAGGATTGTCATAAATACACATTCCCCATTATATAAATAAGCGGCTCTCACGAAATGTGAGATTTCCTTGGGCTCTTTATTTGTCTTTCAGTACAAACTCTCTAATCTAATCAGATTGATCACTAAATAGACATTTCAAAAATCGCATCTTCTTTTAATTCACAAAAGGAATCCTGAAAAGCCTAGCACCGAAACCGAAATTGATGACAACAATAATCTCTGAGTGTTTTGTGCAAAGTGTGGTGATAGTAATCAGAGAAAATCTAACGTTTCTTGAAAGTATGTAAAACAAATCAAGGGACCGAGAAATCACGCAATGTCTGCAGAAATGTGATGTGATATATCTTCAAGTCCTAACCAATAAATCAACCCGTCNAATTAGGTCTCGGTTTCGATCTGGCTAAAGGGACACTTGATCTCATGGTTTAAATTCAGATTCCTACAATATATGCGTAGCGTTTGGTAGGAAGACATCCGCTACCTGATAATTGTTACTGCGGGTTAGGCAACCGGTCATCAGAAACGAAGGTTTGTGCACTGATTTGAATGTTAAACGTCAAATATTTGATTCCCACAAAAGCAATTTGTATAATTAAAAATTATATAATGTTATCTAATGTACACATATGATACATCCCCTTTATCGTGGAAGCCTAGGAAGCCTATGCACATAAACATGAGCTTGTCTGCCTTCTTGATTTTACGAACAATATGATTAAACTTTCCGATTTGCTAGACCAAATGACGAACCACTGCACTTCTGATTGACAGGCAATTCGCCAATATTCGCTCTATATATCGCGTTGTCAAGTTGTCAGCAGCAATGTGTTCATCGACCGAATTCCACGTCAAGTGCGAAAGGAGAATCGGTTAACAATTATTCGTTAAGGTTGCAAAAAACTCAGACAGTTACGGTCTTCCCTCTGATAAACATCGGATCATTGAGTAGTTAAATAGGAATTAAATTAAAACGCATTCGTATCTATTCAGTTTGATTTGTGTTATGATGTTATGAGGACAATTTGTATTAACGCTAATTAAAAACTATGTAGTGAATTCTTCTGAGCCAAGTGTGAGACGTCCGCGCCTTTAAACCGGTTGTAAACAACCAATGTGTTTCTGCATTGACCGTTCCAATGACCCCAGATTCGTTACTTTTCTTTGTCATGTTGTATGTGTTTGCATGTGTGTTAATGTGCCACCATGTAAGCTCTGGTCTATATGTTTGGCGCAAACACACATTTTAAACGTTTTAAGGCGGTATCGTCAATTGTATCCATTGGTGTGTTGTTTGCTATGTGATTTAATCAGAAGTCTCATTATATGGCAATCGTTCGATTGCCTTAAATAAAGGATCTTGTAGTTATGACAACAATAGTCACCTTCTGATGTAAATGTGGTTTTACTTTGTTTAGTTTTTTTGTAAATGTTAAGTACGTCGTAATAAGAATTTGAAAAATGTTATTGTCTTTGCATAAATCGTGGTATCTTGCCTTAAATAAAGATCCTTGCAGTATGCATAATAATAATCTTATGCTGATGCATCTGGAGTTTCACTGTGTGTATGTAGTATAGTTAAAAAACGTCAAGACGAGATCAAATCCCCCAAAAAAAATATATCCGTTAAAACAGTTTCTAATCACACGAATCAAATTGCTATGAATTCCTATCGCGTACATGCTCGTACTATTCATTCGTATTGTGTTGGCATTTTCGACAGTTGGTAGAAATCAATTGAAGTATGAAGTTAACGATATTGGTTCTTTAACTCACTCAAACATGACCTTATTAATTATTTGTTTTAACATAATTGTGTCTTTTCTATAGTATATTTGCGATTAAAGGCATTTTTCTCTCATAAGCATATCGATCGTTCTTACGTAATGTTCATCTTTTACCGATGTTTTGTATTAAATTACAAAGAGGTTGGGCTGGGATATAACACTCATGATCAATATCTATAGCACACTTGTTGTCATCATTGATGTCCCAATTCTTTTGACATATCAAGGAAGGTCTATATTTTCTGGCTTTTCAAAACATGGCTTTCATATTAATGTTAATATAAATGCTTGTTTACAGTTTATTGTTTTCAAAAATATGAATTGTAATTCTGCCTTGGATGTACAACGAATTCAAGGCAAGTGCTCCGTGTAGAACATAATTCAAAGAACTTGTTGATATTGAAACATTTTCCATGAACTCCAACGGACGTCTAATATGGCATTGATATTGCTTAACACACGTATCCAATTCCTGGAATTGATAGAAAATAAACATGCGTTAAAAATAAACTAATTTTCTTTTGTACACTTGGGAACGCGCGAGGCGCTCATCGGAATATTTAATAAACGCAACTTTGTCTTAAATATTGGTTTGGTTAACAAGGCATGTGTAAAGGCATAATTCTAAGAAGTTGTTGACATTGAACCAATTTTCTAGAACTTCGTGTGGCGGCTAAAAGGTCATTGATATTGCTGAACACACACTCCAGATTTAATAGAAATGAAACTTGTGTTTACACTAATTTTCTTGTGTAAACCACTGTAAGCGTGAAACGCTTGTTTGAATATTTCATTAATGCATCTCTCTTTGCAATGTTGATTTGGTTAACAACAATGTCTGCACATTGAATTGTGTTATTGTTACAATGAATTCTAGTTATTGTTGATCATAATAAAAGAAGCACATATCTCACAACAAGGCGCTTGATACGTGTATTTTATATTTATTTAATTTAATGTTCGATGTGAAATAATTTTGTTTAATCGGTGTATTGTATATTTTACAACAATATTAAATTACTAACGTCAAACAGTTTACTTAATTCTAATTTCTAAATAATGTTTGAGGTCGTCATCGTTAAATCTAAAATCAATAATCGTTAAAACCACGTTGCTTTTGTTTCCTTATGTAGTTCTTCACACAGTTTAATCATCCAATCGCTTGTTTCTTGTAAATATCAATGTCATTATGACTAAATCTGGAAGTGCGACCGGACAATGTCTTGAAAAGTTTCAACATGCTTATGTTTCCATTAAACGACTAGACATATCGTTTGATTTCATTGCGAAAACCTTGACAAATAAAAGTGGATTAAGGAAAATAAAACTATAAACAAGTAAGCTAACTGCTTGATGATCTTTGTCATTCAAGTCAATTCAAAACATTCAAACATGTAAAACAAAAAACAAGTGCACAAGAACCGATTTAACCAATCGGCATTTATTGTCAGAGAGGGAGAGAGAGAGAGCGATGTTATTATATTTTAATAGATGATTAATTAAAGAATGAATCCATAATTTCAGCTTATGTATTTTTATTTGAAGTTAATAATTTAAACAAATATAATATCCAATAATAGGAATGACATCTTTAGTAACATAAATCTGCTTAATTGACCTTTATTGGACCCAATTTTCAAACTGAGGCATTGTTTAACGCGCTTTTGTTAATTTCTTAACGTACGATACGCACATGGTATGTTGGAAATAGTTGTTTCTACCAATGATACACCTGTTGTTTCTACTGCATTCATAAAAACAACAACATTATAATTTGAGTCTGTAAAATAAATGCGCAATTTGATCAAGCGATATTATATACAGCAATTCCATTACCGATTGTCATGTTTGATGCTGTATAATGAATCCTGAAAAATAGCCAGGAACGCTCGATGGTGATCAATCAATTGTGATGGGACACGCGAGGCTAAATATAACCTTTTATGGAATTCATGCCGTGTTTAATGATTCAATGAGTTTTATTGTTTTGTTATTTGATTGTGTTAGTATGTCACTTTAACAAGGAACATTGTGACGTTTACATATAATGAATATTTAATGTTCGCACTATTCTGTCACAGATTCTACCAATTATCTGCTTTCTCTGAGCGTCTGATAAGAAGACTCGCTACCTGTAGACAGCTATTGCTGGTTACGCAACCGGTCATCAGCAACGATGGTTTGTGCACCGATTTGAACGTGGTTCTCATGGGGGTAGTAAAATTGTCGACCCTCATAAATGCGAATTGTATAATTAACATTTTTATCACATGATATACCTTGTATTCAATGTAATACAGACATTACGTATTTGTTATATTACACATGTGTATACAACATTTTTAAGCGGTTGTATTGGCTACAGAATCAATAACTAACCAATCGCATGGCTTTATTTTGGTGAAATGACGTCGTCAACATGTAATGACGTCACGATAGTAAATAACGTTTAGATCTATCAGCATTTGTTTGGTCAATTAAGATGTATTTTATTTAGTTTTCAAGCATGTGATCAAAAAGATCTGACACTCGTTGTCATATCATACCATATTTTATTTAACTCGGCCAGGAAACTCGTTAGTAAGCTCGCCAAAGGCCCGCTTACTTACACAATTCCTGAACTCGTTTAAGAAAATATGGTATGATATGACAACTCATGTCAGATCCTATATATATATCACGTTATTTAATGCACACTTATGCCACATCTCCCCAATTATGGAAGCCATTGGCATGTCTGGCTTCTTGATTATACGAATCAATAACCGATTTTCTAGATCTAAACACGAACCACTGAACTGCTGATTGACAGGTAATTTGTTAATATTCGCCCTTAATATCGCGCTGTCAGCTTGTCCCCATTAATGTGTTCATCGACCGAATTGCATTTCAAGTGCAAAAGGAGAATCGATGGAAAAGTACTCGTTAAGTTCAATATGAATGTTAACGTTTATTGTTGACATAAATATGATATTTAATTCAGCTGAAAAACGAACAAAGATGTAAATTGTGTGTACAGCGAATATAATATATGTGTCCTGCTTAACACATAATTGTGAGGAGTTGCTGAAATTGAAACAATTGCCTAGAACTCCATGAGGCGGCTTATTCATTGATTTTGCTGAACACCCTCCTGGAAATCTCCCTCCAGGATGAATAAAACTGCAAAATGCCAATATATGTTAAAACTAATTTTCCAATTTACGTTTGGGTAAACGAGAGACGCTCGTTTGAATATTTCATAAACGCAATTTTGTCTGCAATCTTGGTTATGTTAAGAAGGCATGTGTTCTGTGTAACATATAATTGTGAGAAGTTGTTAACATGGAACCAATTGTACAGAACTCCATGGGGCGACGTATAGGGCATTCATTTTGCTGAACACACGGTTTCTATACATGGAAATTCCCCATCCAGAATTAATACAAATAAAACATGTTAACACTAATGTTCAAGTGTACAGTTAGGCTCGTTTGAATATTTTATAAACGCATCTCTGTCTGCAATGTTGTTTTGGTTTTGCATAATTTAAGGAAGTTGTTGACAAGTTTCAAGAACTCCATGAGGTGGCTAAAAGGTCATTCACATTGCTGATCTCACGGTTTCCATTAATGAAAATCTCCCTCCTGAGTTTTTATAAATGAAACATGTCTGACAACTAATTAAGTGTACGCATGGGAAATTGTGAGGCCTCGTTATAATATTTCATAAACGGACATCTGTCTGCAATGGTGGTTTAGCTAACAACACTGTCTTAAAACAATATACATGTTATTGTTGTATTGCAACGATAAATTATGGTTAGTGTTGATCATAATAAAGGAAGCAAATATCTCACGACGAGGCGGTTGATATGTATATATTTATTGAATTTCATGTTCGATGGTAAATAATTATGTAAAATTGGTGTATGATTTATTTCATCATAACATTGAATGTTATACGGTTTAATAAATTCGTATTTCTAAATCCTGATTAAGGTCATCTTTTAATCTAAGTCAATATTCGTTAACATCACACTGATTTTGGTTCCTCATTTAGTTCTTTACAACGTTTAAATCACCAATCAGTGGTTCCATGTAAATGCCAATGTCATTATATCTCAATCTGGAAGCGCTATAGTACAACGCCTTAAAATAAAGTTGAATTATGCTTATGTTTCCTAAAACGACAGTACATAGCGTTTAGTTTCGGCGCAAAATCCATAACAGATAAACGTGGATGACAGAAGATACAACTATTGCAAAGTAATTGTTTTGTAATCTTTATCAATGCGTGATGATCGTAGTGTGCCATTAGGTTAAATCAAACCGAAATTGATGGCAACAATAATCTTAGAGATGTTGTGTGTGCAAAGTGTTGTGAAAGTAATCAGGGTGACAGGTTAGGTTCTTGAAAACAAGTAAACCAAAAAGAGGGACCGATTAATCACGAAATGTCTGCAAAAATGTGATGCAATAGGGTATCAACCAGTCCTTACCAATAAATCCACGCGTCATGCAGAGATAACTAAACATGGGAATTCTACTATCATATTCGTATCAGTGCAAAAGTGTGCAATATATTCATGGCCATTAGAAATGAAGTATCATAAGCAGAGTTACCAGTATAGTTTCGATATAATCGGGTTGCTTAAATATAAGGAAGTGAAAGGCGTCTGACGAAATATTTTGTTCAACGATTTCGAAGGAACGGTCAACAAGTCAAATAGCATCAAAGAGATCCAATAAGTAATGCAATATATTACATCAACTGCTAATTGTGTAATAATTCATTTTTATAAGGCAAACAGTATTAAAGCTGTTTTAAAATAAGCTTAACGGGAAACAAAGATATACTATATTTACTTAATGCATCAGCTAATCAAACTGTTGTTTAAAAATAAAACGCTTCCTATCGACATTTTACCGACCAACAATACATAACTCATTAAAAAATCTTTAACATCCTTTTAATTATAACATTTTGGTAGCTTTTTAAACCTCGTTTTATCAAATATTTCCTTTACGCAACAGTCTGCGGCATTCACGGAAGTGTATATTCCATTTTTACGAAACCTTATGAAATAGTGATAGTTATATTCCTTTGGTAAAATAATATGATACCTTTTTAAGGCAACACACGCCATGAACGTTCAAAGTTCCAAATTACGATGGTTTGAATCAATTCTATTAAGTAACTTTTTAAACAAAGAAAGGCGATCGCTGGACAAAAATCCGAAAGATTGATATGTGTGGTCAGATGTAAGCATTGTTGGAATGAACTGCTAGGGATACCGAACACTGTTGTATATATCTATAGTGAAACAATTCGTCGTTCCTATGAACTCTTTTTAGAAATAATAATTATAAAAATATATATGCGCACATGCTAATCAGAAACGACGCTGTCTGCTCTTATGGTATTTTTCGTTTAAAAGAAGTCTCTTCTTGACGAAAATCCAGTATAACCGGTAGGCTGAAAACTTCGTCCATGATCAGCCTGTGCGCACTACACAGGCTAATATGGGATGGCACTTTAGGCACATGCATTGAGTCCATTTTTCCCAGAAGCGCATTGTTCAGTGTTTGTATGCTACATGTGCCGGTCTGTTTGGTATCGGTCACATGCCATTAATATAGGATCTTTTTGTATTAAGATGTTCTGCTAATGATGCTGACGTGTGTCTTTGTTAATACTAGTTTCATATATTGTATGTCTTTGTTTAAGCAGTCACGATTGTCGTAGTTAGTAAGAGCAGTACACATATTGTACAATGCAGTTGTGTCCTATTTATTCACTCAGGTGCTATTATAATAAATTTGCCCATTAAGACTGTCATTATTTCATCTCGGTAAAATGTCTTTAAAAATTAAATTTCTTTAAAATTGTTATTTAAAAGATTGCTCAAATCTTTGTTAAAGATTGCTTTCATTTCCGAAAACAAAACAGAATAATGTTGAAGAATATAATTCAGTTATTCTAATAATTTCCCATTTGTTAACATGTGTTTATACGCTCAATGTATGAGGTTTTGAGCATTTTATTCTCTGTATTTTTTTGAGCGAATGTCATCGAACAATGCTTACTCACATGGTTTGTCGTACTCAAACGTGTTGTAACTTTCTATGTCAGACATATATTCTTTCCTAAATTGGCTTAGTTATATCAAGTCAATACAAAATGTAAAGAAAAGAAACTTCATCAATGGGCAAGTCTAAACTTATTTGTATACTAAGTGTATACCAATAACATAATCGTGTCGTAAATTGTCGTATTTGCTTTAAAAATCCAATACAATAGTCCATGGATTTGTCCATGTGATTTATGGTAAATAGTTGTCGAAAAACTTCTGTTTCCATCCTATCACTTTATGTGTGTATGTGTTTATGTGTGATAAATATTTGTTAAGGTCTGTATGCACAGATGGTATATACTTTTGATATAGTACACTATGAAATATCAATCTATTTTTACGCATTGTTAAAGGAGCCGTTTTATATACGAACACATTTATATGAAAACGAACAATACAAATTGTAATGTTTTTGTTTTATTTAATTGTATGAAGATTAATACAAGTAATACAACTGGGAAAACAATTTGAAACAATTAGACGATCAAGTGTATGAGCATGATGATGATGTTTATGGTACGTAACCAATAACTATTTGACACGACAATACATAACATTCGCAGAAAAAGATGCAATTACAATAAACAGACCTGGGCTTACAGCATTGAAAACGTTGGGATGTAAACCGGTTTTATGGAGCCTCAAACTTCATGCTTTGCCCAGAATAAATAAAAACTAACCTCATTTCAACAAGCGCAAGAGAATACATTTCATGTTAATAACCATATAACTTCTGGTTTGGTCAAAACCACAGCAAACCAGGGCAATGAACGTTAAACTTTCGGAAGCACGATTACAATGCATGTGTCTGTATCAATATACATTGCGTTTATTTGTATTAGTCATATATAACTGTATTTTCGTTTATAATACACCTTACCGATCTTAAATGATTTACCTATCATATTAGCCGTCAACCAGCGAATTAAATATGCAATATTTAAGATTTCAATAGTATACCTTTTCCCTGGTATAACTATTTAATGCAGTGTATGGCGTGGGATTTACAATCCTATTTTTACGACAATATGTTTGCTTGGCATGTATAAAATACATGATGGTGCTGATGAGAGTTTTTCTCCTGTTAAAAACAGCTTGCGCTTCACACATATATATATTTTTTTTCGTCTAAGAAACTTAAGTAAACACTTTAATAATTTCCGATGAAGACATCTTAACGAAATTGTTTATCATATGATTGTAGCTATAGTATAATGAGCTCATTTGTATATGTATAATACGTCTCCAACATATATATTTTTTTATAAACATATTATTTAAATTAATATTAACTGGGTTGGTAGCATCATAAGGGATAATGATTGTTGTAAAAATGATTGCACAATGTCCCTTATCTGTTTGATCCAATAACATAATTATGAGCATTGCAGTTTTATGAATTATATTTCTTAAATCTTTCTTTCAAAAATTATTCATCAAATGGACGTTCACATTACCAATTTAAACTAATTATCATTTGAAATCAGTTCCAATTGATGATCGGAAAAAAAAAATCCTTCTGACACTTGTGTACTGAAATCATCTAGGCGACACGTAAATTAATGTGGACACTTTTGCTCGGGCCTGAATACTATTATCGTTCTTACACTCAATCTCCCGTTGGCTATTTTTCCTCAGATTGTTTTAATATATAGCAGCTAGTACAAAATAACGCCTAAATTGAATACATTATATGACTGACCTTTATAAATGTTTATAGGCGACAGGTATATTCATGTGGTGACTTTGGCTTAGGGCTTGAATAGCACCATCGTTCTTACACTCAATCGTCCGTAGACTATTTTATTTAAATGTGTATGCCTGCAGCTAGAACAGATTAACGTCTTAATTAAATAATAATATGACTGACCTTTATAAATGATTCGCAAAAAGTTAATAAAGCTATAGAAATTGTTATGGCTAAAGTGTTCTGCTCTTACGGAAAGAAATGGAGTTCCTTAGAGCAAACTCTATCTAAAAACGTAATGAATGGGAGCGTAATCATATTGATCACATAAATGACGTCCCGGAAAGCCTCGTCCTTGAATACATAGTCAAAGAACGTATAAAGCAAACATATAACAACAGTTGTATTTGGTCGAGTGTTGTGCTCAACGTCTGATGAAAGAATTAAAGTGTCATGTACTGAAAGTACACAGAACAAATCGTACGAACGTGAAATAGATTTGTTGCACACTTAAATAAACGTCGTCCAAGCGCCATACGATCATTAACACGTCCTCTGCAATTTATTGGCTAATAAATTGTTCCATCATTTGTTTGGGATTAAACACAGTTTGTATCCACATAGCAATCACTTAAGTTCTTTCAGGCCCATCCATTCATCAATGTTTCGAACTAAATAGCAATACTGATTTCGCTGGAATTGCATGATTATGATTTATGGGTATAAAAACGCACGCTTGCGTGATTGTTTTCATTATACAACTGAACTTCCTGGATTCCATATGTAACGATTGGAATGTGCATGCAATGGATTATTAGAATAACTACGATTGCCAATATGAGTTATTGAGAACCATTTATTTGTTTAAGAACAACATATATCACTAGAATGTAGTAGTTCTTTATATATTAGCACAGTGTACGAATGTATAGTGTTATTAACAAGTGCATATATTATCTAGATGACTGTAAAAACAATCCCGTTATCTTCCGCAAGAAAGCTACACAATAATAAATACTAAAATGGTTGTGAATGTTATAATCTGTTATATTGATAAAAACAAAATTTAATTTCTGATAGTTATTATACTTTAGTTCATTGTAGTACAACGCATTTCTACTAAGAATTATTTTTACGCAGTAAGCTAATTATATACGTGGGTATCAAAACAAAATCACAATGCACCATTCGGGAAGATACTATTAAAATACCAATTAAAAGCTTCATCAAAATCCCATAATCTTGAAGACAATTAAAAAAAAGGTATGAAACCACCAAATATCTATCCTTAAATATTGGACGAAACAATGTTTCTATCTTATGTTTACAGCAAAATATCACTAAAAAGTGTCATTTGTGCAAACATTAGGTTTATTTAGCATATGCGTACACCGAGTATTATTATAGGCCGATGACTTGTTCATTTACTAAAAAATGTTATCAATGTTAAGTGTTTCGGCGAGAAAAAACAAAACAATTTGTATTTCTGTCAAGAGCTATACAAACACAAAATTAAACACCATAACTTAAAAAACATGTAAAGAAGGTTGTTCAAATTTTACACAAAACATACATAATTAAAATAGTGTGTATATATGTTTTTTCGTCAACATCGATATTGTTTATCATATACACATATCGTATATCTGAATATCTACTGATGCAAATCACACAATCACAGCATGTTATATCACTGTGTCAACTGAATTTCTAAGCTCTATCTTAAGCAAAGATTTATAAAAAGTTTTCGCTCTCATATGGTATGAAATTACTGAGGGTGTATATCCCATACACCATCAGTTACTAACAATGTAACGATTATATCTCACCAACTACCTTTAAAGTATATATAGTATAATATAATAAAATATAATATAATATAAATAATATAATATAATATAATATAATATAATATAATATAATATAATATAATATAATATAATATAA
Organism: Dreissena rostriformis; assembly: GCA_007657795.1. Taxonomy (NCBI): domain Eukaryota; kingdom Metazoa; phylum Mollusca; class Bivalvia; order Myida; family Dreissenidae; genus Dreissena; species Dreissena rostriformis. Next base: position 51,747 of record VMBQ01003114.1, read on the forward strand.
TATAATAATAATATAATATAATATAATATAATATGACATATATAATATAATAAAATATAATATAATATAATATAAAATAATATATTTTAACACGGCACGTGCCAAATTTCATATAAACAAAGAAGAAAATCGTCTATGGGTTATTCTGCAATAATAATGGGCGGAGCTTATACAATGAAAGCACGCGCTGTAACAAAACATAACATGCCGATACATTTTCCACCAGCGTCATGATCCGGTATTTTATGAAGGAAAGTCTGTTTGGCTGTTATTGAGGGCGGAGATCTGATCGACATAACAGCCGAAAGTTATTTTTATCGGCGGAACTTCACACAAAATAGTACACAAGAAAAATAAGATATATTGTATAAATCTTTAGTAAAAACCGTGTTAGAATCGAAATAATTCGTGTACGTTATAGTTTGTTGTCGAATAACCCACGGCCGGAAGTTAAGATGCGTGGTTTCAAATCACTCGTGCTTCGCACTCGTGATTTAATCCCTACGCATCTAAACTTCCGGTCGTGGGTTATTCGACAACAAACTATAACGTACACGAATTATTTCTTAAATATANCACAATATATATGTTATAATATGTATAATTTTATACAATTTTGAACATTTTGAATAACCAAACTTATAACGTAAGTCGGAAATATAAAATGCTTGGACTTGAATGTTATTAATACACGCACACTTTCATTTAAGTTGTCATAAGCTGCATTTTTGTCACATATAAAATTGCCTTTGATGAAACATATAAGGCGAAACAGGCGTGCAATATATCGACATGCAATAACACATATCTTTTTGTCGTTTACGGGGTATAATGCATGTTCGTAAAGTGTCGTCCCAGATTAGCCTGTGCAGTCCGCACTGGCTTTTCTGGGGCGACACTTTCCGCTTAAACTGGATTTTCGCTAAGAAAATACTTCTTTGAAACGAAAATATCATACAAGCGGAAAGTGTCGTTCCTGATTAGCCTGCGTTGACTACACAGGCTTACAGGCTTATCTAGTACGACACTTTACGCACGTGCATTAAGACCCGTTTTTCCAGAGCGAGGCTCATTCAACCCATGAAGCCACAGAGTTTCGCGAATCTTATGTGAATTAATGCCGCCATAACAGTTATATAATAGCGTAAATATTCATATATTTGTCATCGCCGAACCAAGGACATACATTTCGCTATGTTGGAAGAGGATGAGGGCTATTCTTGTAACAGCAGTATGTACGATGTCGTTGTCGAACAAATACAAACCTTTGCAGACAGACGACGGACGACTCTGGATCAGCAGACATTCTATCTTGCGGAGGATTCCGGAGATAAGCGATGTATCACGATTGACGACAGAAAACAATAGATTTCAGCCGCAGCAGACGACGTGCATGACGCTGCAGATTAATGGACTTTGCTTTCACTGGCGTTATTAACCGCTACCGGTCTTTAACAAATTCGTCATACCCCAAAATTATAAAAAAAACACAGGGACAGTAATATTATTCAAGATGAGTCATTCTCTGTTTGTTTATTTGATGGACGTGTCTGTTAACAGTGCCATTTTGTTTTTTGTCTGGCCATAGGAAAATGCTTTTTAATGTTACACAAACAACTGCATTATTTGAAATGTTTTCTCTGAGAAAAGTGCATTTTCCGAGTTGAAACATGATCTTTCTTAACCTAGATTGTCCGTCTTTATTTCGAGACGACAAAGAATTCGTAAAATGAACGTCTGAACAGGAAGTTCCATTGTCTGATAATTTAACAGACACGGCTGTTAAAAAGATGATTACTCTCTTTAAACATTTGTTTCACGACGAAATTTACAAAGATATAAATAACAAAAACATTTAATCAAGTACCGCGCACATTTAAGCCATTGTAGAGACTGAAGTTTTTGTTCAATATTCCTTTATTGTGTTAATGAAAAATATAGCATATTAATAAAAACAAATAATTGGCTTTATTAAAACATCATTTGTCAGTGATATTACGCAATCTAAGTGCCATATCGACGCTGACAGGTTCCAGATTATACATAATGTAATCATCTCAACATATTGTGTTCACATAGTTGGATACATCTTTTTACAAGGTCTTAGAGGTTAGAGGTGTTATAATCAAACTATTACTAGCTGCCTTTCACTATCCAGAATTATGTTTACGGTTTCATAGCAAACATGAGGAAGTGAACAAGGAAACACTTATTCAACATGATTTATGGACTTGATTTACCCTTAATTCTTTGTATACTGGCCGACTTGTTTAATCAAGAAAACTACCAAGGGTTTGGATGTTATGTTGAGTGATAAACAGATCACATTCTTAAAACCCAGAATCGCGTTTGATGGGTACCGTATGGTCCACAGGTCACACTTACGAGGGCTGGTACGAAACTTCTTGTTTAGCAATTTTAGGTAGTCTCAACGAGGGCTGACCAGCAATTGCATATAACTGATATTTTAAGGCTTTATTTACGTGCATGTTATTAGAACATATACAACAAGTATATTTGTAACAACGTAACAGTTTATCTCTTTTGTAAAAAGTTAAAATGGAAGATACACGCGTTTGATTGTCCTAACATGCCAAAAATGCACAACAGGATAACAAATTTCCTATAATCAGATAAATCTTCCTCGCAAATAACGGTATTTCCTTGAAAAAATACATTCGAGGCGAGACAGGCCTGTTATAAATTGACATTCTATGACACGTCTGTTTTTGTTTTTTTACAAATTTAATTAATTCTACAGTGTGAACTTTGATGTAGCCGATGTTGTTAACAACGCAGACATTTATTGTCATGAACAAAAATTAATACAAAAATAAAACTCTTTCTCCGAGTTAATGTCATCCCGACTGTAAAATAAGCCTCGTTCTGAGAAAACTGGTCTGAATGTATGTACGTAACTGCGTCCTCTACCACCTACTGCATATACTATGCGATTCCAGGAAAAATTATAATGAATCGGTATATTTTCCACAGATTTATTGTTAGTAAAATATAGAGACTATTTTCAGATACATATTCTTAACGGAATCGATATCCTGTCAACGTATTGTCCGTTTCATAACGCAATTGAGACACACATGCACAAAGTCCATCCTTGAATTATAACTCTTTATCTCGGAATTTAGAACAAAAGACTTGTCAATAAATCGATGCAAGATTTATAAGAAAGAGATCAAAAGTGTTCTCCTTATCAATACGTTAAGGTCTATTAAACGATATGGACGAGTACATCGTAATGTTTAAAGTGAGAGGTATATAACAAGCCTGAAACACTGATACACTGTGCAATTTAATATCTATTGATTAGCTTGCATGACTTTAATTTATAAAGTGTTTTGTTTTCCAGATCAAATATTAACAATGTGCAGAGATGATATATTCATGAATGGCATGTCAAAAGCAACACTGCATTATTCATTTCAACAAAATGGTTTCTTGGATGCATATAATAACAATAAAAACATGTTCACTACATGTATATACAATGCATATACAATGCATATACAATGCATACGTTACAGTTCCGACATTTTTAAACTGTGGTTTGACCTTGCATTCAATTGACCTATATATATATATATATATATATAAATATATATGCTATATATATTAATGCAGAGCATTGCGCTTTAAATGAGTCTCATGAAATTGTATGATCCTTAAATATTTTAATGAAGCAGTTTTGCATCAATCGAACTCATCTTACAAGTAGAGGAAGTGTACATACGCCACCATGCATTTACAGGAGATAAATGTTCAAGATAAGATATAATAATATTATGTCGAGGTCCATAACTGTCATACATTCATAAATTAATCCAATATTTCTATAAACGCCTTAATAATGTTAACTATCAGCGTAAATAAAAACGTGTTTGTTCTTGTCCAAAGACTTTTTTTCATCCACTCTAAAGTGGTTTTCACGGAAACTACAGCCTTCATTAACCTTCTTTATGTTTGATAAATTTTATAACTCTCAACCCAAATATAATATAGAACAGGTTACTTTATTTCTGAAGTTAGAACACGATTTCTTATTAACTACATTATTATTGTTCTCCATATAGATATTCTAAATTACTTAGTCTTGATAATCGATGTGAAAGTATTGAAGTCATTATGTATTCCACCCATCCAAACGATATCGATGCCTAAGTGATACAGCGGCAGATATACATAAACTCTTACAGAACAGCTGGTGCAACGTACATCATGACAACTATAAATGACCTTGAATACATTTTAGCTAACTTGAGAACACAACAAAACTATTTCACCCTGTCAAATTAAACAAAAAAGATTGTTTACACTCCAGAAGTGATGTTTGTTTGCGCAATCTTCATGAAACTAGCTCTGAATTTTTGTCGTTATGATTTCGCAGACAGGTGAGATGTGGTTAAGGTCAATTAACAAACATGGTCACCATAAGGCGGGGAAGTTTTCTTATTTGGCTACAGTAAATTCATTTGAACCTACCAGAAGTCACATTACTTACCCACTCATCGTGAAACTTGCTGAGAACATAATATATATATATAAATA